>CM032390.1:6069999-6174999 GCA_019049475.1 Eueides isabella
AGTTATCTTTCATTAGGGAGACCGCCTTTCTCGGTTTTCGCACACAATGTAATGCGCATTTAATATGAGGCAGTCTGCGCTCATTTCGGAGCGCCTACTACCTTCTGTTGTTCACTAAATGCTGTAATAAACTTCCGTCTGTATTTGGTGACTTGCAACTCATTACTTCTACACATATGTAGGTACGAATGTTAATTAAACCACGAGAACATGTAAAGCTACTTTAAAGAAATACTAACAAGTAAGTACTAAAATATAAGAACACAAAAATGAGATGAGACAAGCGAGAAGTGATTTTTAATTGAAGTAACAACATATTTTGATACTTTTATTCCAACACTCTGGAAAAAAGGTAAGGATCGGTCGATTAATTCCAAGAAAACCAACCTTAAGCACTTAATTATTCTTCACAGAGACTGTAGTTTTTTATATTTAAGAATAAATTTCTTATATATTATTGGTTTGTTATACATTATTGGTATATTATATGCAATAATCGAAATTTAAAGTCGAATTTTACTAAGATGACATACAATACTTTAATTGTAAAATTATTAACGCTTATCTGATTATTTACCATGCATACTCGTATGTATATTAAGCCATATCTTTCAATAGTCTACGTTAACTTTTTGAATAGACTTATATAAAACATAAAGACACACAGTTTATTAAATATATATATATATATATATATATATATATATATATATATATATATATATATATATATATATATATATATATATATATATATATATATATGTATATATATCTACTTTAGATATCATGTGTTGGATGGCGGAGCCTACGCGAGAATATTTTTAAAACTTTTTAAAGTGTTATTCCACACTTAGGACAGAAAATACTAAACTTAAATTTAAAAAGCGTATAAAAATTTTGAACGAAGCAGGATTTGAACCCGCGCCTCTTGAAACCTGTTCAAGCGCTCTGACCAACTAAGCCATTCCTTCTCACCAAGCTCCTGTCAATAAATTTAACATTTTTTTTATTTGTAAGCTTTCAAGACGTACAAGCAAGGCGGGAAATGAAAAAGATATTCCAATATTTTTTTATTTACGCTTTTAAATTTTCTACGGTTTTACGAAGTTCACGGAGCTGCCTCGAAGCGACGCTGGAATTAATGAACGCTTAATTCAATTTGTTCTACGCCGCGCAAAAGACCTTTAATTACGAAGTACATGATATCATTCGCTAATTTAAGTCTTATTTGTAGAAATTTAATTCAATTATAAATAGAGAAAATATTTTGTTAAACAAAAATAAAACAAAAATAGTTAACACTTTTTTTTTGTTCTATATAAGTTATCTAAATTCATGAATTTAGCTATGTAAAAAAAAATCAATGATACACAGACATACAGACATATTTTTTATGCATTGTATATTTTATTATAAAGAAATAAATAAACATATTATAATAATACTTTATTGTGAATACAAAAATATTAAAAAGCTTTTAGTAGATAGCTATCACAACAATGTAGTCTTAAAAATATAAAAGTTTCACTAACGACAGTAATTACTATAAAAGCTTCAATCAGGGTCACTGCAAGAAATTGAAGGTAGGTGGACAATACAAGTTACTCATGCATTATCTAGCCGCAGGTATAATTACGCTTCATTACACATAAATATTCGACGGAAAATCAATAACACAGACGACACAGTTTGGCCCAAAAGATAAAATAACATAATTTCTTTAATATTATAAAAAAAGTTGCTCCACTTGTTTTTTTTTTTTCAAATAATAATGGTAGGGATATAGCACCTAGTGTCAAGACATTTCGTTCTTCCTATCTGTCATAATATGTAATTCTACACGTTGTGCAGTTAATAGCATAATATCAATTTGTATAATTTACGTAAAAAAACATTTAAACTAACGAATGCGAATAAATTTGAAATTATCGAAAAATACAACAAAATAATCATAAATCAGTGATGATAGTTCAATTCAATGCATACGTATATTTCGTTTTATTATGCTGTAATCACGTAAAACTATCATCCGTAAATCTACTTCACAGAAAACCAGTTTACTTATGCATTATTCTCCTATCGTGAACATTAGAGCGCTTTTATTGTACTTTCTCATTGTTTGTTGTCCAATCAATGTGACAGACGTAGTAATTAGTGCTCCACTGGCAACCTTTGGACGTTATAAACAGCTAATGACAACAACAAAACAGAAAAACGAAAATAATTCTTACTTTAGTGTGGAGATTGATCACAATCGCCATTACAATAATACGCAGTCTCAAGTTACCAGGAGGAATTCACGATAATTTCTGCTCATAAACAGTATACGAGTATAAAAAAAATATATGTTTTTATATTTATATTCAAGACGTTTCGTGCAAAGCGCAAGTTTTTTTTTTTTTGAGAAAATTGGAAAATTGGAAATTAAAATATATTTACTAAAGTATGAAAAACAAGAACTTTTCTAAAATTGTTTATGTGCTATATTATTTTCCGATGCAAAATATGGTTGAAGAAAATAAAATTTAATAAACTCATTATGTTAATTTATAAGTTCTCTCACAATATCACATTTTTTGTTCAGCTTCACGCTGTATCCCGCACATGGCCTTGTTTAAGCGAACAAAAAAAATATATAATATTATCAATGTAATTCCCTCTAGTAGGGACCGAATCCACCACCGCTTGTCACACGCTTGTTAGCATGCTTAAATTTTATGGAAATTATAATTAATTCTATATATTAATTCTACGAATACCCAAATAAACAATGTATTTACTCTCCGTGAATATAACCGAATAATAAACATATTTGTTTTAGCAAAAAGTGTTAAAGTGTAGCAAAAAGAGTTATTATATATATATATATATATATATATATATATATATATATATATATATATATATATATATATATATATATATATATATATATATATATATATATATATATATATCTATATATATATATATATATATATATATATATATATATATATATATATATATATATATATATATATATATATATATATATATATGTTAAATAAAACTTATGTATTTTTATTTATTTATGCAATATACAATTTTTTTAATTTTGTTTGTATTTAGTGCTATAAAGAATATTTTATACATTCAGATATGACTCATACATTGACGGTCGTAGGGGTATGTATTTAACATACCCCTCCTCCTTTTTGGAAAAAAAAATTAATCGGTTAAAAAGTGTCTAGTACACAAGAAATTATAAATTTAAATTTAATTTTTAATTTAAAAGTATACTAGTCTATTCAGGACTAGTATTCATAGTCTAAAAAAGGAAAAAAAATCATAAACTATAAAAGTCAATGGCTATAACTAAATATAAGTAAATTATGGGGAACACGCAAAAACCCCAAGCAAAATTGCTATACACAACTTGAGTCAGCATTTATTACGATTGGAATGACAAAGATAATTCAAGCTTTAAATAGAACTAATAGATATTCAGTATACAAAGGCATTACAGTCGAAATAAATAATGAAGCATAACTAAGGAATTTGGGATAGTTATCTTTCATTAGGGAGACCGCCTTTCTCGGTTTTCGCACACAATGTAATGCGCATTTAATATGAGGCAGTCTGCGCTCATTTCGGAGCGCCTACTACCTTCTGTTGTTCACTAAATGCTGTAATAAACTTCCGTCTGTATTTGGTGACTTGCAACTCATTACTTCTACACATATGTAGGTACGAATGTTAATTAAACCACGAGAACATGTAAAGCTACTTTAAAGAAATACTAACAAGTAAGTACTAAAATATAAGAACACAAAAATGAGATGAGACAAGCGAGAAGTGATTTTTAATTGAAGTAACAGCATATTTTATACTTTTATTCCAACACTCTGGAAAAAAGGTAAGGATCGGTCGATTAATTCCAAGAAAACCAACCTTAAGCACTTAATTATTCTTCACAGAGACTGTAGTTTTTTATATTTTAGAATATGTTTCTTCTATATTATTGGTTTGTTATACATTATTGGTATATTATATGCAATAATCAAAATTTAAAGTAGGATGTTACTAAGATGACATACAATACTTTCATTGTAAAATTATTAACGCTTATCTGAATATTTACCATGCATACTCGTATGTATATTAAGCCATATCTTTCAATAGTGTACGTTAACTTTTTGAATAGACTTATATAAAACATAAAGACACACAGTTTATTAAATAGATACATTTCATTTTACCGTAAAGGTTTGTTAAAGTTAAGATTTTTTTTAAATAGTCATATAATATAAATGGCATTATTTAAAGATTTAGTTGCTGTTATGTTAACAGCCCGCAATTATATTAACATGAGCTTAAAAGTATTTGTTAGCATAAGAATTATTTAGTTTTAGAGTTACTATAGTCATAATTTTCCAATGCGCCACGAATACTTTTCAATGTACTCAATTTCAGATATCAGTTAGAAATGTTTTACAAATTGAATTATTACTTTGTATACTATATAGGCAGGGGCATATATATACAGACCTGAAACAACCAATCCTCTGACCTGAAAAAACAATGGACCGTCATGATTGTTCATGAGATGACTCAGATATTTGATTTTAATATGTCAATGCAAAATGCTCTCCACGCTCAATAACTTTTATTAAGTCTCTCTCAATATTTCTTATAGTTAGGCTGGATTGATAAGGTTGTTCATCAGATGTTCCAGATCTTCATTTTTAATATATCATCGTAAAAAGTCGTGGAAGTATTCAAAATGAAATATAGCCTATGTCCAGCCCAGACCTGATAGCTAGCTATACAACCAAAATAAAATGATTGAAATTTCCAGTCCAGTAGATTGTATTAAAGATATGCTGGTACAAACAGACAGACAAAAATTCTCAAATTTGTAGATAACTGTTCTATTAGTTAAAAAATGCTTATTTTTTAACATTGTTTTTTGAAACGACTTTTTTATATATTAATAGATAAATAGATAATAGCTTAATAACCTCTCAAGATAAAAGTAATTGAATCATTAAATAAGTTAATATGATTAATTGAAATCTTTAAGCTCATATTTAACGAGTACTTACACCTCTCGATAAGTTCAAATTGTACATACATTTAAAGCTTGTTTTTTTTTAAGTTTTGTTTAATTTTTTGTTAAGCTTTAATTCAGAATGTAGATCAAATAATATACTCGCAACAAGTCTCTAAGGTAAATGATTTGTAACCACAACTATAACTATGTAACCACTTACAGGTACATATATACATTATATGCTATATTTCTTATATGCCTTGGCAATTAATATTTTATTTTAATAATATTTCCACAACGAACATAGCGTTTTCGTATCACTTTTCTTAATAAATATGCTGACGAGGCATAAATATAGAATTATTAAATTTCTTCTCTTCTTCTCTTCTAGCATATTAGAGACTATGATGATAAGAGGAGCCCAATGTGTCATTGTTTCGTCGTCATCGAAACTAAATAACGATATGAACTGAAATAAAATAACACATTTCTATTTGAGCCACTATTTGTGGCTCAACTAGAAATTAATATCGCATGAATTCACTCATACCAACCCAATTAAGTTATGAAGGCTTTACCATCGCTCTGCATGTATACCATATATACCATTATATTGCAATAAATCCAATAGTTACTGACGTTTACTCCATTGTCCCGTACTGCATACTAATACATTTACGTTTGTGTGTTGTCCCGTGTTCTATGATAAATTAATCAAGTTCTATTTCCATACTTAACTACCAGTCTACTTCAATTAAATACTCAACTACTCAGCTTCGCGCTGTATCCCGCACGAGGCAGGGTAGGCAGAGGGAACCCGGGAACCTAGTGTTAAGACACTCTGTTCAACTTCCGTTCCCCTCTTTCCGCCGAATTTGAGGCATTGCGAAGAAATTAAACATTAAATATTTCAATTGAAAATATTAAATATTTTCAAATGGGTTCGATCCCAGTCGAGGAATTTTCAATTTTCAATTTTCAATTCCTCGACTGGGATCGAACCCAGAACCTGTCGGTTACAGTCACACTCTTGTGCCGCTGCGCCACGACAGGCCTCGAATTACATACATATATTTAAAATTGTATTTTAACTAGACATTTTTCTAAATCATTCTATGTATATTAAGACCTGACGTGGCGGAGTATCACAAATGTGTATCTGTAAACACGAAACATTAATAGTTCGATTCTAATTCGAGAAAATGAGATATTTAATATGCTTATTTTCCTCGTTCTGGTACTGAGGCAATGTTGAGTTACGCCGCGAAAGTGGAAAACGAAAGTGTCTCAACGGTAACAGAACTGTCTTAACACTAGGTTCCCAGGTTCTCTCTGCCTACACTGCTATGTGCAGGAATAGGGATACAGGGTAAAGCTAAAATTAATTTTAAATCACATCTCACCCTAAACATCCTGCAAAAAATCTGTTTGACTCTCGATAAATATAATAAAATCTCTGAGTAAAGCCAAGGCAAGGCTAAGGATCCTTACTGCGAATTTATATTAATATAGTAAAATTTGATGTGACCGGCCTTTGAACATTCTTTAAGCAGACTTACATATTAATATATACAAGTCAACCGTCCGATTTTAAATTAAACAACAAAACTGATACAAGTGTGTACAATTTTCACGGTTTATTCTTTATATATCGGAGTATGCCATCACCGTGTGAAATTAAAACACTGTGTGTTGTATTCAACATCTTTCTCCTCAGTATTTTTTATCAAATATTAATTTTCCCAAGAAGTCCCGCCAAAAGTATTTAGAAATCAATATTTATTTAAAACTGATTGAATAATTTGAGCAAGTGAATCATTTTATCGTCACGCACTATCTGTGTCGAGGCACGCAAAAGTAAGCCTCTTTCGTCGTATCTCTACTACATATCTCATATCTCAACTATACTATATCAACTTCATCACACATGCTCTCCAGAAGTCTTCATGCTACCGTACGTGACTCTATATACAAATTTTATAGTTATATATCAATTTTCTTTAGATTTTCTCTTATTACTGTGAATATACAACACATGGCAAGGACCATGTGCGAGACACAGCGAACTTGGGAGTCCAGTGTTAAGACACTTCGTTCCTATCGAGGCATATCTGTGACCCCACTTTCCAGGGGAAAGTGAATTCCGCCAAATTTGAGATATAGTCGTCTGACTGGCGGGAATCAAACCAACTCAAGTCGCTCACCTTAATACAGACATTACACACAAAAAAGTCAATGACAAATGAAGCCTAAGCTATAATGTACGCTTTTTTATAAAAAAAATACAACTGCGTTATCTTTTAATTTATTTGTTTATTGTTGGAATTCTTGTGATTACGTAGTAAATAGCAAAATTTGACAACACAGTTTGTTTTCGAGTGAGGAAATTAAAAAATAATGAGGACACACTTATTAACAAGTTGAATCTGCGCCATAATGTTAGAGTATTTTTGTACATGTGCATGTTCTTGCTTCAATAGCTAAAATACCCACATAATAAAATGCTGGAGTGCGTAAATTCACTATTGAGCGCAACTACAGCCAAAAGTGTGTACATATTTTGCAAATGCTCGCATCAGTGTTTCCACTGAGATAGCGAGTATTATAATATGCCTTGAACTGCTATCAATAATAACGTATTTTGTAGAAGAATACTGCTTAACATATTTTAATGCTTTCACGAATATCAAGATATTCTAGTTGCTTTCCAACCATTTTTCAGCATTTTCTTCTGGTTCAATACTTATTGGACCCCACGAAATCAGAAAAAAGAATAACATAAACGAATGTAACGTACAAATTTGAAAATACAACCCTTATTTTTAGTCAGGCGCCACAATATCGTCCAGTCAATTTATATTTATCATCGAAATACATTAAGCCACGTAAAACCGTTAGCTTAGAAATGTTCAATTATAATCTCTATGTATATTGGAACAAAGCTCTTTATACAAAAACTGCGTATTATAATAATAAAAGTATAAAAGTATTTTAGGCGGATGTATCGATGTATCAATGTATCGATATGTGGAACGCTTTGGTGTCGAGGGATTTCGCGTTATCAGATTTACACATATTCTCAGGCTGCTTTTGTACTTACAGGATATAGATAGTAATCTTTTTTCCCTCTTTTACAAAATTAATAAAAAGGACTTCGCAAAATGTCAATTTTTTTTTATTTATTTTTTTTTTAATTTTTAAATCATAAATATGTTTCACAGTGATTATAGTCATGCTTAACAATAAAACATCAGAGAAATCTACACTACATCTAAATATATAAATAAAATTACAGTATCTGTTTATGATTTCAAAATCATCAAGTTTTTTTAAGTGCATATTGAAAATATTTCAATATCGAATATACGATACCGAAACCCAAGCGAAAAATTCGGTCTGTCTGTTTGTCAAAGAAGATTTCCATTTTGACATACCGATATGTTTTTTCTGGAGAAATATAAAAAACCTATTTTTCCATTTGCATCTAATTTCTAGGAGATTCAATCTAATGTATCTTCAGAAATCGATTTTTATTAGTACACTTCTAATGTTATATTTTATTACAATATGACTTTGACATATTTTATATGGCATGATACTCTATAGAGAAAGATTTAAAAAAACGAACCTAGACAATTATTTTGTCAGTGTACACGTTAAACAAGCTTAGAATTGTATATAGATACACTATGTATCAGCACAAACTTTTCCCTCTCGCTACAGAGTCTCATGAGAGCGTAGCGCAAGCTAATAATCATATCCTTTTACTATGTACCAAAACTAACATATTCCTCCGGTAAGTAACCTGTTTATAGTACAAAAGCATGTTATCGTGAAACAGGAAGTCTATTGAAATCCACGGCGTTGAAAATTCGCCCTTAAAAAGTGTCAAAATCAAGACAATACAATATTACCTTGTGTTAAAACATTTTGTGTTCAAAGTTTCACTCAAAACGCAATGCCTGAAATTCGACCAAAGTGGGGAACCCAACTAAACGGAAACGGAATATTTTAACATCTAGGTTCCTAAGTTTCTTCTGCCTACCCTGCCAAACAAAAAATATGAAAAACAAAAAATATTTATAATAAAGAATGTTACATCACTCCATGTCGTTTTACGACCTTTAACGTCCCAAAGAATTTTAGGACTCCTTATACATATTCCTTATTAGGCTGTAATTTTGTCAAATGCTCTAATGCTTTAGCCTGTTTTCTAGAAGATAGTGCTTTAAAATGTAAGTTAAGAGGTTGCCATTTATTGACAATTGTTATTTCAGCAAAATAACTTTGAAGAGTTTCGTAAAGTGTATCAATTCACAAAATGAAATAAAAAAAATAGCTGTTTCGGTAAAAAAATAACAAGCAATACCTAGGTGCCTGAACCTGATAACAATTAGCTTAAAAATGCAGATATATTCGCTTTATGTACGAAATAAATTTCACCATATTTAAATTATATGATGGTAAAATAAATTGTGCTTGTGTTGTGGATATACACATTCTCATTTACTTTGTTTTACATTGTTCACAATTCAAGCAAGGGATATCTATACCTCTTTAGAAATTAAAAAAATGATATGATCATTGGTTCTTGTTAGTTCCTAATGTCATTACTCTATTACCTTTATTTTGACATTTATAAACACACAACAGTAAATACTACAATACTATATTTTACATTAAACATATTTCTCAAATTAGGTGTATATACTTAAAAGATATACTATCAAATCCTAAGTCACGTTTACAATTTAGTATCAATAACATGTTACTAACATACATTATTATATAAAACGATCACTTTATATTCAGCCTATTATACACAAAGTTACAGACACGAACGGGAGAAACGCAATTATAGCGGCAATAGGCAATTTAGGTATCTATTGGCTAGCTCGGGATCAACCCAGCATCCGTCTACAGGAATCAATATTGAAAGATTCGTTTAATAAAATGGGCAATACGTTATTGATAAAAGGATAAAGTTTCAATCATAAAATAAAGCGGAATAGCAACATTTAATAAATGTGATAACAGAAATATGATAACATTCGAAAAACTTTTTAATTATGATCGTTTTGGGACTGATAAATGTTATTAATGAGTGCAAGGTTGTTGAGTGCACAATTATATATAATTTTTTATATTAATAATATTTATATTACGACAATAATTTTCAATCTTTATTATCATTTATTAACAGTGTCCATTGTCCATATACCAGTTTTTGCTGAATAAAACTTTCTAATTCACATTTCCTTAATAGTTCTGGTTAACATTTTATAAAAATATACTATAAAAATTGCACAGCATACATTGCTTGGAGGAAATAACTTATCCTCAAACTTAAAAGATATTTCACTTGAGCTTAATTCGGATTCCGGCAGTCTAATGAAATTCCGACAAGCCGGATAACCTCTTCCGCTACATGAGCGACGCATCATTAATGGCTTTCCGGAACGTTTCAAAGGATAAACGTACGCCGCGCTGCATAATCAGATGCTGCGAGATGAGAACTGACACCGACGCGTCCTATTCTCGTTCAAAGCATTGTGCTGTGTTCTTATAACATGATACATACTAACTTTTAATTAAGACGGCCGTGTTAAAGAAATATTAAGGCCCTTAACCTTTTTTTTCACCTTAGAAGTTTGTGATATACATGTTAATATAAATGCACGTAACAATCCTCCAGAAAGAGATAAAGTAGAATAAAAATTAATGATACTACATTAATTAAATATATAAATAATAAAAATTTATGATACTACATTAACCATCGTGCGAAATTTCATATAAAACCATTTAGTTAAACACATTTCACGCAACATTGATTTTGTTTCGCTTATGAAAATCATGGTTTCATTAAATCTCAATAGCATTTTCTGTATTTATAGGACAACTGCAAACAAGCGAAAGATTTAAAGAAAAATAATGTAACGTATTCGTTGTGCCTAATTAATGATAACAATTATTGGCCTATCCATTAATTAGAGGCCACCCAGGAATCTAGTTTTAAGACACTAAACTAAGGCACATTTATTCTTCTATTTTCACTGAATTTTCGAATTTTCATATAGTGAGTGACGGAACTCAACGTCGCGTTTTATAATCAATATTTTTTTTGTGAGAAATTTTAATAAAATGATCTAACTGTAGTGATCTTCACTATTGTACTGTGAATGTATTGGTTTCTGCAGGAAACAGTGATCTATGAGAGATAGAAGACCTACCTTCTAGACAGTAAATTCACACGTATGACTTAATGAATTTTAAATAAAGATACAGCTTATTGATTGATATACAGCTTCAACAAAAAAAGCAATGTTTTGCCTTACAGTAATATTGTATTGCATGCAGGCAGCGTCGCAATGAAATATGTAAGGCAACAGTCTTGAAATGGAGTTCACTCGTAAATATTAAAAACGTTTCCACTCACACATTTCAACGTCAATGTAAGGCACTTACGTATATTATAGGTATAAGACATCTAACATCAAAGGGAAACCGTACGTTACAAGTTATTTTTTTTTACGTAGTTATTTTTCATACTTTTTTCGTTTTTAAGGCTTCATGAGCTTAGCATTTTAACCTAGTTATCAATATGATAACGTTAATTGACATTTTATTTTGGCCAATAATTTAATTTCTATTGCCCCATCAATTTATTCGTTAGCGTGGACGATTATGCAACACACCAGGTTGTTATGAATCTTTAATGATACTAACGTACCGCGGCGGCAGCATATGACTGACAACGTGTGACTATGATCTCCACTCAGCAAAATATATTATCTAAACGCCCGAGGTCATGCTCGAATTCGGGCGGAAAAGAATGTACTGTTTACAGAGAGGTAGCAAAAATAGTACGCTCAATTCACCAGAGCTTTAAATGTAAAGTTTTGTTTTTATTCAGATTCCCGCAGTAACGTGCTAATGGCAGGGTAGGCAGAGGGAACTTAGTGTTAGGACACTCCATTCTGTTCCCCACTTTCAACCAAATTTGAGACATTGAGTAGCGGAACTCAATGCCTTATTACTAGAGCGAAGAAATGAATACCTATATTTGATTTGAAAATATTAAAAATTATTTATTTCTTCGAGTAGGGATTGAACCCACAACCTGCTATGTTTATAGTCACGCGCATGTGCCCCTGCACCACAAAAAGCCCAAATGTAAAACCTTTCTATTAAAATTTCATAAATATAATTGGCATTAGTGCAAACAAAATTGTCACCCACCCATTATGAAACCAATTAGCTAGTATGAAATTACAGTATTTCACACTTTGTTCATACAAACCGAAAACAATTATGTTCTAGTTCTCATGTTGATCATATTGATTTATTAGTGTCGTGTCAAAAGGTAACAATGGAAATAATTAATCCGTTCATACATTAAATCTGAAACGTGCTTTATTAAATTTCTCTGCGGTTTCATCTCATATTGTTTTATTAAGTATCATTCGTTCTTAAATTATTAATTTAGTACTTCTTTTATTTTTAATTCTTTATTAATATAAAATGAAATATATAATGGCCTGTCGTGGTGCAGCGCAGCGGCACAAGAGTGTGACTGTAACCGACAGGTTCTGGGTTCGATCCCCAGTCGAGGAAATGAAATATTTAATAGAGAGGTCTTAAAAATAGGAGAGTAAAGAAAGTGATCGTCGTAGTCGTCCTGAGCGCCATACGAATCACGGGCTTAAGCTGGCAAGGGCGGCGGGAGCGGCGTAACGTATATTTACAACTTACTTGTTTTGGATTGACAAAACCATTTTAGTATGAGATAGGTATAAGGGTCTATATATCGAGAAAGACTATTCCTTACAATACGGCACGTTAATATTTTAAATAAAACAAATTTAACCGAATTAAACGCTTATATTGTTTTCTATACATTTTTAGAAACCCGAAGAATTCATTATGCTGTTAATAGCTTGGCTGTAATTCACTGTATCTTCGGTCAGAGTGAACAGGTTCTTAGAATGTGTTGTGCTTCATACGCAACTCTTAGCTATTTCCAATTGACCATGCATCCTAGTCAACTAGCTGGTTGATTCAGTTTAAAAAGTAAAAACAATAAAAATATGTATACATATACAAATATTCACAAAACTTAAACATATTTATAATAACATTAAAAATTTTGTATTATAATAAGAAGCATCCTCGTATAAGCAAAAAGAAATTCTCTTTATTTTACAATTTATCCTTATATAAAAAGAATATGTACATATTTTATTCCAATATCAATAAATAGATAAGTCCGGAATTTGACCTATTTATACAATGTGACCTCTCGCTGTAAACGTGGTCATGTCTCGTGGCTGTGAACTAAATTGAACAAGCTGCAACCGCACTATCAAAGGGTTTTGGTATAGTAAACTCGGGAAGAGGAATCCTTGAAAATCGATGAGTACGATAAAATCATGACATTCCATATTTTTTTTCGTAATCTTAAACATCGATAGGTATAAAAGATATGTACATTCAAAGTAATATTTAAAAAAAACACTTTAATATAGTGTTTAATGTTTTATCTAATACTTTTTATAACTTCACCCTAATGATTTATATTTTTCAGAGACGTAAATACACAATGTAGTGTCAAGATTCTTCATTGTCCATTTCCTAATTTACAACCAAAGCATTATTTGTTAAGTATACTTCAATTTTTAATATATTTAATTTTCAATACATATATTCACTAAATTGAATATTTTAATATGTAAACTAAATTACTTACAACTCTGTTACTGAAGACTATTGGTTGGATCACAAAGTTCTAAAACTTTGCCGACGACAATAGTTGGATGACCCCTTAGTTACATAACAATTTAACGTCTCTGTGCTTTTGTCGTATTTCGGCTGGTATCGATCAGTCATAATAGTTTTCGAAAAGTCATATACATAATAAATCTTTATCTATTCATTATTAAATTAGAAAATAATTTAATGCCTATTATTAACGATATTATTAAAAAAATATTAAATAAAAAAATCTCATAAACATTGTTATATTTATTTAAGTAACAGATATATTTCTGAATGGACACCAGAATTATTAATAAATATATTGATTACATAGAACAATACAGATGCTAACAACATAAATAAGTTGTAACAAGCGTATAAGAATATCGACGGAGCTTGGTGAGAACGGATGGCTTAGTTGGTCAGGGCGCTTGAACGGTCTTCAAGAGGCGCGGGTTCAAATCCCGCTTCGTTCAAAATTTTTATACGCTTTTTAAATTTAAGTTTAGTAATATAGAATAAGTGTTTTTTTTTTCTATATATATTGCAATCTATCTAGGTTGATATTCAGCAATAGTTTGATGTCCAGGGTTGTGCGATAGTTATCCATTGACAAGTTCGCTTTTTTTTTATTATTATTTATTATTTAATATCACAGCTTAAATTAGGTCCTGTGGTTTTTTCCGTTTAAGCCTTCATGGATTATTAGGTGCATTCAAATTGATAGATGATAGATATTGATATTGAGCTAATATGTTTGGATGTTTTGTGATTCTGGTTTTATAGGATTTCATTCTGTTTTTAATTTCTTGCTTGACTGTTGTCACATTTAGGTCCTTATGTATTCTGTCGTTAGTAACGTACCATGGTGCGTAAGTTATCATTCGCTGATGAGCCCCAAAGCTGCAGACCATAACTCCAGACGGGCTTAAGTATGGTTTTGTATATTAGTAATTTATTTGATAGAAATTTGATAGAGATAACTTTGACTTTCCATTAAGTATCCAGTACATTTTTCGTACCTGTAAGCCCATTGCCAGGCGTTTCCTGAATATGTGTTTCCTCCATGTGAGTTTTCTGTCTAGGTACATTCCTAGATATTTTGCCTCATTAGCCTGTAGAATTTGTACTCCATTTAATGAGACAGGGGGACACGTTTCCCGTTGAAGGGAAAACGTTACTTGGATCGACTTTGATTCATTGACTTTAATACGCCAATCTCACACACGGTCAAAAGCTTGAGAATTATCCAGGAAAGCAGCTGTACAATAGAACTGTATGCGACGTGCTCAATGTCTTTGAATCGATGAATTAATCTATATAATAAATTATACAAAAACGTAAACAAAATGGGGAACGGAACGGAATGTCTTAACAATTATTATGTTAATTGAATATAATTTAAAGAGAACTTAGGTTCCTAAGTTCCCTCTACCTTCCCTCCCTGCCATGTGCTGTGGTACATGAAAAAAATAATAATATTCAATTAACATAATAATTGAATGCAATTCATAAAATAATGCAATTATTCATTAATATTTTCTTAAACAAATAAATGCATTAGAACATTTAGTAATAAAGTTAATATAATACAGCCAAGCAAGAAACGCCTTTATTGTGAAAACAAGAAACAGATACAAAAAAATTATAGCGAATTCAAAGAGAATTTAAAATTTTTAACAAATAAAAAAATATATTCTCTAATCAATATTTGATAACCATATTAAGTGGGTAGTGTTGTGGTGTGGCGGCCATTTTGTATTAACAAAAATATTTTTTTTAATAGCATCCTGCCCGTAGTTTCGTCAACTTTAATTACACTGTTAATTTTAAATATTTCTAATAACTGATTTTTCTAATAAGATTATCACTTATAATATAACTAAAATTCATTATTTAAGTGAATAAAAAGTTGTAGAAATTTTGCCTAACTATATATTTTGAAAAGAGATTTTCTTTTTTTTTGTTCACTAACCGACTTAAATAAAACAAACATTAAATATTTAAGAATGGTTGCGAAAATATGATAGTGAAAACTGTATTTATATCTAGGAGTTTCTGAGATTAACGCGCACCAAAGTAAAGACAAACATATAGAAACAGACAAAATATCACTATGTTAGATTTTTTTTAAAGTGATCAGTTGCAGATGTTTTATAGAATAGGTACATTATTTAATTATCTCAAGAACTAAAGTTGTAATCCAACTTTCAGCTCAATCGAACACTAGAAAATAGTACAAATTGAACTCTAAAGATTTCCCATACACTACCATACATACTAATATGGCAAGGTAGATAAAAGCATGTAATAGTTGAAGACTACCTATAGAAACAAAGTATTTACATTTTTCTCACCAATTATCTTATATTTGAGCTTTTTAAAAGTTTGTTATGAATTGTGAAATATTATAGACATTGTCGTTAAGTAATTAATTAGTTATGTCCTATCAATTCTCACGTTATTAAAACGCATTACGCAAATATTTGAACAATAAAATATACGTAAAACAAAACTGCACAAACAAAAGCCATTTAATTCTGTTTACCAACGGCTTAGTAACTTCAGTTCAGCTAAGCTCGTATAACGTCTTAAAAGCTTTGCTAACTGCTGTTTTAATCCTTATTATCTTCTGCTTCATAGTCATAAGTACATTTGTTTAATACTGAGTCACTATTAATATTTAGATATCACCTTTGTTACCTTATTTCAATATGATTATTTCAACATGGCGCAGGGCCACAAGCAATTTAAATATTTAAAGTTTACATTTTTTCGCTCTGGTAACAAAGCAAAGCGCGGCGTTGAGTTCCGCCACTCAACGCGAAATGTCTCAAATTCAGTGAAAATTGGCGAACGGAACCGAGTGTCTTAATACTAGGTTCCCAAGTTCCCTGCCATGTGCAGGATATCACGTGAAGCTGAGTAGAATAGATAGAATAAAATATTAAGACGATAAGAGATTTTATTTTTGTTTTCTTTTTAATTATAAGTTTTATACTATAGTTGGTGTAATAAAGTATTAAATAAATAAATAAATAAAATATTAAGACATAGCCTTGGCGTCACCAAGGCGCAGTATTGATCCTCATTCCAATAAATTATATAGAAATATTCAGACAGTCACATCATTAGTTGCTAGTACATAATATACATAGAATCACACATAGTTGTTAATGAAGGCTCTTTGAAGAGCCGTAGATGGAAGAGCTCTAGAACTGAGACTCTCTGAATACCACTTATCACTACAATTGCCTTTGTCTACGAGAGTCCACTGTAGAACAAAACTACGTTGACTGTTACTGGAGTGTTCATTATCGGCACATACAGTTGTAGCTTAGGAAATGTAGCAACTCGTCAAACTTAGATAAATAATAAATAACGTTATTGGGTTTGATTGTCATAATATTATGATGTACAAGCGACCCACACACAGATTCGCTCCCGTTTACTTATTCTTATTATAAATTATATAAATATTCATGTAAATTGTAGCAGTATTAATTTGCTCTAAAAACTATATTCGAGTATATTACTTGGAAGTTTCATTCAATAAGATGTTTGATTACCTCGATTATTGCACTTTGTTGCGATTTTAATTAAGCAATTTTCTAGATCTTTTACTCGTGGCCACCACTACTGCAAAGTGTTCAAAACTTTGGGTTTTCAAAAATATTTAATAGTTAATATACGTATAAATCCATTGTTTAATTTAAATCAACTTAGTAGGTTTTTCAGACAGACATTAACATTTGCCGTGTGATTCCGGCTTAGAATAGGATCATCCTGGTATTGATGGTGTCGGAAGAGGCGACTAAAGTGCGTGTGGTAGAGTCACGTTGTCAGCAATGACAACACGCATGGGCAGACTCGACCAGATTATTACCACCCCCGGCATTTATAACTGGCGTTAAGTAGTAGCTTTGGCCACTGCGTTTCGCATTAGGTAATGCCGGGTCCCGGTGCCCTTCCACCTTAAAGGACGGCAACGCTCCTGTAGCTCCTCTGGAGTTACTCGGGGCCATGGGCGACAGTTATCACTTACCACCAGGTGACCCGTACGTTCGTTTGCCGTCTTTTCCATAAAAAAAAAGGAAAAAGTAAGAAAAAGGTACTCGTTCAACTAGTACTATATCAGGTCTATCTATTCACAGCAATATACCTGTCAATAATAATAGACCGATTCCAGTACAACAAGGCACAGCTATTTTAAAGAGCAGAGGTGGCATTGTACGTATAGTAAGGTTACCTCCAAAACTACAAGAAAGAAGAGCGAGTCGAATCGAAGAGCAAGTTGCTGGTTGCTATTATCTTGGCTACTTGATTTGTCTATGCATATACTCACCATTAGCAAGATGAGAACAACCAGAGACAATATGTCTGAGGCACTCCCCAGGACGATGACACTCCCGACATATGTCAACAATGTCATTAAATGGGGTTAGAAACATAATAATATGTTTGTACAAAATTAGGATAATCATCATTCATTTAGTAAGATATCTTTTTAAAATAAACAGAATATTTATTCAGTTTTTAGTTTATCTGTAAGCATAGTTCTTTATTTAAAAGCGAGTGAGAGAAAATCGCAACATTTGTAATGTCTCACGAAGCTACATTGTAAACATTGTTGAAAATTTTCAAGACCTACACAAATGCAAACTTTAGTTAAAATTTTTATTTAAAACAAAAGACGAATTGTTTTCCAAATTCTTTTCTTAAATATATTTCATCACGAAAACCAAAGTAACAAACGTCACTTTTAAACTAAAAAGCCTCATAAAAATGTATTACTTGATAAAAGGTAAGACTTAAAATATTTTGATACAAAATAATTTTCAATATAGTTATTTAGGTAAAGTAATAGGAAGTAGCGAGCACCGTAAAATGTTTCAACAGCAAAGTGAAAATGAAGCAAGCAGCCAGCAAATTGGAAAAGGAAACTTTTAAAATAAAAGGGTTTTTTCACCATTAGGTACTCCTCGTTAGCGCTTCTCTTTTATGAAATTTCAAACACCCCAGTAATGAGGTAAAGATTATAATATCAAAAGGAGGCCTATTTACTTTAATACATCGTTAGATTTTTTCAAATTATTATTTTCTTACATAGCATTTTCAATATCGCCGTTTGTTAACAACTATCCTCACCTAAGCCAGCTTTTATTAAAGGCATTTATTAATTGGCTTATGAAGATAAAGTACTTTGATTTAAATTAAATTCAGAAAATCCATTTTGAATTTTAATAAAATAAAATGACGTGCTCAAAGTTATTTGTAAAAATTAAACAGAAGTAAATAACAACACAATAAATCAAAATATTAACGAGTTTAACATCGCTCAAGCTCACTCTCAACAAAATTGTTCAATTAAAACTTTTTGACAGCACATCATTTATATTTTGAGTAAATTTTGAAAATAAGTGCTACAACAAGCACACAATACGTGGAACAATTGATGGCCAGTTGCCAAGATTTGTCGCTTTTAATGGAGAAATTTAATGCCTCCCGATTTATTGGAGAAGCCCCCGCCACTGTGACGTAATGTTATAGAGCTAACTAATAGGATTTTTCGAAATTGTTTTTACCAGCTGGCCGTTGACTTTAAATATACAGTTATAATGAAGGTAGAATTACAAAACTGTCGGTCACGTAATATAAGTATATGTATATGTATATGTATATGTATATGTATATGTATATGTATATGTATATGTATATGTATATGTATATGTATATGTATATGTATATGTATATGTATATGTATATGTATATGTATATATATATAGGTACGGCAGGTCCCATATATAGGTACGGCATATAGCGAAAAGCTAAAAAAAAAATATATATACTTATCAATACCCTCAACTTGCTATTAAACTTTTAATATAGGTCCTTATTTACGTTAGCAAACAATAGCGTGACCTAGTGACATCAGCTTCCAGCTTTATACTGTATGTTTTATCACTGGAAAACATTTATGTGCGCTAATTACTGACATGCAAACAGCATAAATTGCTTTGACAATCCTGAACGAGTGCAAAGTGCGTCTCAAGAGACTCCTCGGCTTCGTATTGAACCGTCATCAACATTAATGCAAGTAAAGAAGATTCCCACTAGGGGAAAATAATTATTTAATATTTTTATTTTATCGCTGTAGTACTTAACAAGCAAAAGCGATTTTACATTTAACTTTCATTACAGAAAGTGTTTACACTAGGTTCCCTCTGCCTTTCCTGCATATGCGGGATACAGCGTGAAACTGAACGAAAAAAATGAATTAAATTAGTGACGTACCTAGTGCCAGCGACTGGCTGCCAAACCGCGTCCTGTGGCGCATGCGCTGGCGGCGGCGGCTCCGCCCCCTCACCCCCGTTTTCTGTCCGTCCTTCCCAACCCTGCATAGAAAAATAAAGCTTTGATGGGAAATCTGCCGATAGTTTTATAAGGAAAATGTATTGTAGATTATTTTAAAAAATAGATCGAGGCTTTTGCTTTGTTTTAATATCGGTTTTATGTGTTTACTTAGAATATTGAACGTTCTTTCTGTTTTGTTATTGATAAACAGTTACTTACTAAGACATACACCGTGATTTAATACAAAAATTTGCCCGTTGAGGATTTAAGTTTCAGTCACTGTAGCTTTTATTTAAAGCTATGTATAATACTAACGACCAGCCCGCGAGTTCGCCAGCTTTCAAGAGTAATTCATTACACAATTTTATTTACTAATCTCTGTATTTCTTTCTTGTTCTAATAAATTGTCACTTTTAAGACACTATCTAGACATAAAAAAATAAGTCTCTTTCTTTCTTTCCTTCTTAGCTTCACGCTGTATCCCGCACGAGGCAGGGTAGGCAGAGGGAACCCGGGAACCTAGTGTTAATACACTCCGTTCCATTTCCGTTCCCCACTTTTCGCCGAATTTGAGGCATTGCGTGTTGAGTGGCGGAACTCAACGCCGCGCTTTGCATTATTACCAGAGCGAAGAAATGAAACATTAAATATTTCAATTGAAAATATTAAATATTTCATTTCCTCGACTGGGGATCGAACCCAGAACCTGTCGGTTGCAGTCACACGCTTGTGCCGCTGCGCCACGACAGACCTCGTGTATAGCAACAGAAACCGAGAAAAGCCAGAGCTCGTTCGGTTCTCGATCAGTACAATTTCAGTTCTATACTTTTTAGGATCCTGTACCCAAAGAATACAACGTGTCCCTATAACTAAGACTTGGCAGTATGGATCGTCACCAGGCCCCATATTCACTCTCACTCAGCTTTACACTTTGTATCCCGCACATGGCAGGGTAAGCAGAGGGAACTTGGGAACTTAACTCACCGTTCCATTTCCGTTGCCCACTTTCCGCCGAATTTAAGGCACTGCGTGTTGAGTGGTAGAACTCAACGCCGCGTTTTTCCTTGTTACCAGAGCGAAGAAATTAAAACAATAAATATTTAATTTGAAAATATTAAATATTTAATTTCCTCGAGTGGGGCTCGAACCTACAAAGTTTGCAGCCTCACTCTTTTGTCGGTGCGCCACGGTAGTTATGAACTATTACTGCTAGAAAATAAAAAAATAAAAAACTGGGAAATAAAATATTTAAGAAGGACCTATAAGGGCTGTATCTTGAAGGTCAAGAATATATGTACGTAATTATATAAAAACTTATTTTATTTTATATTAATTTATAAGAAAGTACAAATTAAACCTAAAATTTAAATAAGTATATATGTTTTAGATGTTAAAAAGAAATCATTTATCTAATCCTAACTTAATCTAATTTACCTATAACATAGCTTTTTATTTGAAATTGAGACGTTATCCAAGCGAAACCAATTTATTCATATTTTTTATACATTTTTGTAATTACATAAATACTACCCACATCCGTTGTTTGTACCTGTCATTGTTCCAATGCACTTCGATAACGTCAATCCACTTACGCCCAAGTTGTATAAAAATATTTTTGCAAGATATGCAAACAATTAGAATTAATTATTATTTCACGTGTATATTTGCTTATTTTTCAAATGATTTAGTTACATTATTCTTTTCAAACAAAGCAAGACCATAAAGACATATTTACACAAAACGGGCATAGCAACACGTCCCGTTATTTCAAATACTTGGGGTGGACATTACGTTTCTCCTGGGATTTTCGTTCTAATGACATCTATTTCGGGAGAAAAGCTCGACTACTTCATTCAATTCAGCACCTTGTTATTACGCGAAACGTCCCAACAAAGGTTTTCCCGTTTCTCGTGGGATGCTTACTGTTTGTCGTTGGATTATATAAAAAATTACATCTTACACGTGATATAAAAAACACATTGCATAAAATGAAATTGGCAATACACATTTTTGAAATTAAACCGTTAACGATGTGTTATTTTTGCATCTTCACGTACAATAAAAGTATGCAATTGAAATAGAAAATAAAAGATTTAAGAGTTAGCTCTTATAAAAAAATATTTATTACTTTACGAACGGAGTTATATAGGCTGAAAGCTCATTAATACTCAAGACCATTTAAACTAATTATTTTTTCCTGTGCTATTTATATAATACGATAAATTATAAAATTATTAATCTTACTCAAAAGTGTATATAATAATAACGTAGGATAGAATTGATCCTTGCTCTTTGTCTAATCAGAAACTGGACACTCAAATTATAAGCACCAGTATTCCTATAAATCCTATAATCGCCACAATAGTGACAATCAATACACAAATCATTATAAATCACTTATGCCATATATACTTAACCCAATTAATCACACTAGCTTCCGTTAATATGACTTATACACTTAATTAAATAGGTATATACCTATATACTTTATAAATAATTCTAATACCTCAAACTCAACTTCACGCTGTATCCCGTATATGTCACAGTAGATAGAGGGATCTTGGGAACTTAGTGTTGAGACACTCCATTCTGTTTTCAACTTTCCGCCCAATTTGAAACATTACGTGTTGAGTTGAGAACTAAACGTCACGCTTTGCCTTGTTACCAGAGCGAAGGAAGGAAAACATTATATATTTAATTGAAAATATTAAATATTCATTTCCTCGAGTGAAGATCGAACCCACACCTTTCACATCAGTCACACGCTTGTGCCCCTGCGCCGCGAGACGTCTTAAATCAAATTAATAACAGTGTTAATAATTTAGTACCTACAAAGTGGTTGTTATCATCATTATTAATTAACAAACCGATAATAGTCTAATCTAAACATTCACTCTCTAATACTGTTTCATGTGGTGCTAATAAATATTATTTCTTTTTCATTCATAATTCATTATTATAATATTCTTATCCTATAAGTAAAATAAACACACCTTTTTTAATATGACCGTGGTACTGTACAATTACTTAAACTTAAAATATTCTCTAAATATCAGACGTGCTACTTCTTCATTATTTCAAGGCACGAAAGAAGACTCAGTTTCACTCAGAAGACGAAGAAGAATTCAATAAGAAAAGAAAATAAATTTTAAGGAATTCTAAGCCCAAAATAAATAATGTTAAAGGTGCCTACATTTCTAATTTGAAATACTGCGACGAACGTTAACCAGTCATCATCTCTGTATACCCTCAGTTCAAGCATGCCTTTGTTTTGCTGTCGGACACAAATAGCCGGCTATTTTTGTTTGTAGTCAAAACCGTTTTATTTTAAAAGCTTGTACTTTATGAATAATCATCTAGGCTTTAATATTTATAAATGCTAATGTAAAATAAGTGCAACTTATTAATATAGTAGATAAATGAAAAACAGCTTGTCGTGGTGCAAGGGTACAAACGTGTGAATGAAAAGGCGGCAAGTTATGTGTATTTTAGTTTCCCGGTAACAAGGCAAAGTGCGGCGTTGAGTTCTGCCACTCTACTCCCAATATTTCAAATTCAGCGAGGGTTCCCAAGTTCCCTCTGCCTACCCTGCCTGCGACTGGAAGTTGTAAATTAATTTCTTTAAAAAAACATTAGAACATAAATTTGTTTCACTTTACACATGCTAGCCCACATATTCGATTTAAAGTACTAATCATTACTTTACTAGAATTAAATTTGAATATTTTAAATTAAATAACATAAATTTATTTCATTCCTTTGTTTATATATTGAAACAAATTTATTCAAAAAGGAATAATTACTACTTTAGTTGTTGGTGTCACATTAATAAACTTACTAACATTATCAATATTAGGTAGATGTGTGTAAATGATAGATTGTAATGGCCAATTTTCTTTAATATCCATTAAAGCGATCCATTTACGTTCCCGGACATATTCTATTCTAATAAATTAATGTAGGGCTTCGTACCGCAGCCGATAGATTGAAAGTATCTATTGGAAAATTTCATTTCCTCGCGGCAGTAAAAGTTCTCTGGAGCATTTTTCCTAAATGCATTTTAATTTCAATAAAAAATATACAATATACTGTATAATATGTTAAATGTATAAATCTAGAAAGAAATTAATGCAATAATATATAAGTTCTGGATTTGATCCCCAGTCGAGGAAATTAAATATTTAATATTTTCAATTTAAATATTAATTGTTTCATTTCTTCGCTCTGGTAATAAGGCTAAGCGCGGCGTTGGGTTCCGCCACTCAACACGCAATGCCTCAAATTCGGCGGAAAGTGGGGAACAGAAGTGGAATGGAGTGTCTTTACACTAGGTTCCTGGGTTCCCTCTGCCTGCCCTGCCTCGTGCGGGATACAGTGTGAAGCTGAGTATATATAATTTATTTTAATTTCTTTTAATTTAATTTAAAAAATCTAAATCATTATAAATCTTATAATTAATTGTTCGTATTTACAACATTTTATTTAGGATTTTACTAATTTAGATCAATATTCAAAAGGCTACTTGATATACAAATATTTAAATTTTTATTACATTGTTTAGTCGTTAGTCTCAAATTTCATACTGTTTATTTACCTACTCGATAAAATGACTTACCTACACATATACGTATAATAACTATGTAGGCCAGTCATGGTGCACGGGTACAAACATGCGACTGTAAACGCGACATTGTGAGTTCGATAGCCACTCGAGGAAATAATTTATTTTATTTTCTCGTTCTGGAATGGAGGTAAAGCGTGTTGTAAAACGGAGTATGTTAACCCTATGCTTCCTTTTAAAATTAAGTTGTAAATAACATAATTATTCAATTCAGCATCACGCTGTATCCCGCACATGGCAGGGTAGACAGAGGGAACTTCGGAACCTAGTGTTAAGACACTCCGTTCCACGTCTGTTAATCACTTTTCGTCTAATTAGAGGCATTGTGTATTGAGTGGCAAAACTCAACGCTGCGTTTTTGCCGTACCAGAGCGAAGAAATAAAAACACTAATGTTTCAATTGAAAATACTAAATATTTCATTCCTTCGAGTGGGGATCGAATCCGCAACCTGTCGGTTACAGTTACACGCTTGTGCCGCTGCGCCACGACAGGCCCTAATTATTTAAGTATATTAAAAATTCAATTAAAAGTACCTACACAGCAGTTTAAAAGTCATTGATTTTTAATTCTCTATATAAAAAAATGCAATGAGAAATTCAATAATGTTATTACGTTATAACATCCATAAAGTCATAAAACCATTTAACTTCCACTGTACGAAACTATGATTAAAATTAACACGTACTTGCTTATTATTAGATTATTATAAAAAGTTTTTTATTAATGTTCACTATATATAACTAAACATCTTTTAGCATCCCGTTCTAATCCGCACAAGGCACTTCAAATAGAGGGAAATTATGGCTATGACACTCTGTTCCCATCAAAACACTTATCTTTCCCACCTTTCCCCAAATTCTGGGACATTACGTGTTGAGTAACGGATCTCAATGCCGCATTTTGCCTAGGTGTCAGAGCGAGAAAAATTAAATGTTGTCAAATATATATTTTTTGTCATATTTCTCTTTAAAGTTAATAACGGGAATTTGAAAATCTAGCTCTGCACTTTACACCGAATCATAGGCTGAACTCATAGCTGCGCTTCCCTTTCTACGAAAGTTTGTTGTTATTCAAGAAACAAAAATATGAAAGTATTTCATTTTCTCAAGCGGGGATCGAACCCACAACATGTCGCGCTTACAGTCACGCACATGTTTGTGCCACCGAGCCACGACATGTCTTATGTAATTGTGTATACATTTATAACGTAAAATTTAAAATATATCACATTTTAAGAAGACAACAAATATGACCTCGAGAAACGATTCCCCTGTCGGGTAATGACCTTTATGTTCGTGGACCAATGCTGCCCCACTTTAAAATTCGTATTTGGATAAATACTTATACCTATTCGCAGGTCTTAAACAAAGAGTGTTGCTCAGTGGTGTGACTGGCGAATTATTATGATGTATCAAATAAAAATGGCGTTTCTATATTGATATAATAAATTATAACACACACATTTCAGAACTTTCAGAAATTTGTGTATTTTTTTTAAATAGAATTATAAAATCTCATATGAGTTAGTCTTAAGAACGTGTTTAGTAATAATTTAAAAAAATATTGGAAATTATTATACAATAACTATTATGCGATTTTTCGACTCATTTTATTAACCTTTTGTTTATTTTGAAGGGTAATTTAAGAGGCAAGTAGATCAGATCGAATACATTTACCACAAAACATCTTGTACATCTATCTGTACTATATATTTATAGGAATATATTCAAATAGAACAAACAAAACCATTCGGGTTCATTGTAAACACTTCACCTTGCCAATGAAAGTTCACAAAGTCCATTTCTGACGTTCATATTAGTATCTTTATCTATATCTACATATTTTATTATCATTTTCCATTTTAATTAATAACAGCCCAATGTAAAAAAACAATAAAATTTTAATAGGATTATATAAATAATCAATGAAATATCAAGTATTCTCACTTGTAGTTCTTCATTGTATCTGGTTCTCGTCGACCCTGGAGCCGGACGCTCCAAGAGCAGGAGCTCAGTGAGCACAATTACTCCGAACACAGCGAAGAACATGATGAATATGAAGAAGCTAATATTCGCGCGTTCCTTGGCGCGGGAAGGAGCCGCGCGCGCCCGCCACCGCATTTTGCTAACACTGTACTCGCATTCATCAGCGCGGACCGCCAATGGCCGACAGCGAGCGACTACTAACTAAAAGAACTATAGCCGGTAGGACACTGAAGTGCATGGAGCACAGTCTCTCGGTCACTAGGCCCGCAACAGCACGACGTTCCCGCACAGGCACACTGGTCTGACGCACAAGTGACAGTTCGACGGTGATATAACGGGGTTGCAAGCTACAGTAGTATTCCGTACAAACTCCTTTTGTTTTGAATCACAATTACTAATTTAATTCGAGACATTATGTGACGCATTGTTAAAGATTTTGTGAAAGGTAGATATCAAAAGATAATGTGGATTTTAATTTTCATTTTTATTAAAAAAAAAGCTTTTGTTATTTGCAAAGAAAAGGGCGATGTACGATAATTTATAACACAGTGTTTTTACGCATAATATGTATCTTTATGTAAATAGGATACAAAATTAAATTATAAATATCAATGTATATAAGGTATCACATCACGAGCAATTAACATGATTTGATAATATAACATCGTAAGTATGATCAATATATCCACTTGACACATTCTTATACGAAAAGTAAAAGAAAATTTCAAGTGGATATATAGGTGATTATATCTATATTTGACTTAAATTCTATATTTTAATTTTCCTCTCTAAAAAGCAACTTAAATAAACTTGCAACTCTAAAAGAAAATTGGAAAAGCGCATGCGCGTCACCCGCCCTCGTTCAATGACTTTCATTGACGACGACTTGAAAAGCTGGGCGAGCTTCTCCAAATTAAATCCTTCATGAATCACGCTAGATTAAAATATTATATCACTTTTGTAACATACTCGTAGCACACATAAAGTATAACGTAGAAACAGTTAGCTAATTAGAAGAGTTATAATGTAGGTCAGTTAGCTTTCGTGTATCTTAGCATATCCGCCTTAAATAGGCTATGCTAATTAAAGCACGGCGACGTGACCGCTTGCGAATATCTAATAAGGAATGAAAATATTCTATTTTCGTGTGACAAATGTATTTTAATATTTATTCTCTTTGCTATAGAGACAAAGACTTCCAATTAATTGGTGTTTTTAAGCAATATTATTATTATTTATATTTTATTATTAGTTTTATTGTTATGTATGAATTAATATTCTCAGTATAATGTATATTTTATATCAGGTTTACAAATAAATGTAAACATGTATATTTCATGAATCTATAGAATCACAGTAATAATAGAAATATTGAACACATATTTTTTATTTGAACACCGCGAGGGTGGATGTATCTATGTATCTCTAGACTATCATAACTCCGTCTGCCATATATTACTCACTTAAAAGACGATAGTAATTTTATTATATTAATAGTTTTATTAAAAGAAGCTTCGTATGTGTAATAATGATATTATAGATAGCTTGTAACAATAACGTAACTTTCACATCTATTTCTTGTGTTGTTTTTTGTTACTTTTGGGAATTTATTGTTATGACACTCTGTTCGCCAATCGACAGTTTTCTCACTGGGTGCAGCATCAAGGTCGCTGTTGACGGTCTCGGCTCCAACTACACGTGAACAATGGCATCTCCCGAGGCTGCGTGCTATCCCCTACACTGTTTTTTCTGTAATCAGTAGCTTATTAGAAGGGTGTAATATACATTACTATGCAGATGCTATCATCTGCATTCTCGTAGCAATAAATATGGATGCTGTGGACGCTGTATACTGCGGCCGTGCAAGAATTTCTCTGAAAAATCGACCGATGCTTGTGAAAGAAAACTGGTGAAATTAAACCCCCCAACAACATAAAGTCGTTCGAAACGTTTTGGACCCAATGATCTGAGAGGGGCTTGACAGTTTGACCCTGCGTAGAGACGTCTCGTAGCTCTGCATTCTGTAATTCTTTTTTATGGGGAGTGTTCAAGGGACTGTTTAGTTCTTGCTGCTGAATATTCTTAGTATCGACACAATAGGGTATGGACATCGGTACCTTTTAAAAGCGCGTCTATCCCGACTTAATCTAGGTAATGTATCATACATCGGCGTCATGTTATTAATCCATTTTAATACAAATTTACATCTGTTTTAACAACCGTTCTTGCTTATATTATAAGTCTGAACTTATTATATATTATTAGTCTGAACGAAAGTAAACGAAGTTCGAATCCTAACAAAAACGTGTGAAATATAAAAAAACATTATATGTTTTTTATTTCGCATTTTTTTGTTAGGAAAAATAAAAATTTGGACTGCATATCTCTAAAAAGAGAAAAAAAACAAGCCACTATTCTTGTTTTTTTTTGTCAACAATAGTCAGTTGTTAAAACCTCAAAAGGTACATAGTACAATTATTGTATTAAATAAGACCCATGGGTGTATTTACCCTAGGGCCAGAAGGGCTATAGCCCGGGGCGGCAGGTCGCGAAGGGCGGCCCAGGGGCTGCCTGGGCTTCGGTATGCACGTTTGCAAAAATACAAAAAATATTTTAAGACATAAGCATAGAACGCCCCTGAACCACCTTTCTACGTGTAAATTTCATATCTGAAGAATTCGAAATTCAATTGAAATATGCAAGCTGCCCGTTGTCCTGAATCGGTTGAACCGTCTATTTTTTTCGCCTCGGTTTTCTTTTCAAATTTAAAATTTGTCCACAGAAAAATAGTGTAAAACATAAAATCTATATTTTGATTTCTTTCGATGGGGTAGTATGCTGTTGGCCCTGCGACCTCTACAGCGTCACCGGTTTTGTTAAAGGCCGAGCTGGAAGAGCTATGATCTTGAACTTGTCACCAGATTGAGTGACTCAAAGAGTAACTACGAAGTTGCAAGGGCGCCTCTTGCGAGACTCAAACCTCGAACTGCGAACTTCGTTTGTAGTGGGGCCCCCCACTACAAACGAAGTTCGCAAGCCGATCTTTGCTTCGCTCGGCTCGAGATAGGCATACTGGGTAGGGCTGTGGATACCCTTTTGGAATTTATGTTTGGCACCCTCCCGCGCCTAGGCGCGCTTGGGCTGCTGTATAACTGGGACCTCGTCTCCACCGGCGGAGACGGTATGTGTATCGTCCTACCTACTTGTTTCACTTTATTCGCGACTGTAATGGGGTCAGCTCTATCGAATAGAACATTGCGTGGTCTACGGTAGACCTTACGGAATAATTCCTTAGCGGGGAGCGGATAATCGCAGGCTTTTACCACCAGGGTGTTCGGATGGGCCGTGGCCTTTTCAAAGTAGCTACTGAACAGATTCCTGCAGTGCTCTTTTTTTGTTCTATGTTGCGCATAAACCAAGTAGCTCCCGTGACAATGCGCAAGATTTTGTTTTGCATAATTTGAAAACGACGGAGGCTAGTGTGTGCGAACACTACACTGGCATATGTGAACATTGGCCTGATACAGGTGGTGTACAGGCGGATTTTATTTCGAAGGGACATTTTAAATTTGGCACAGACCAGCGGGTATAGGCGAGAGAGTACGTACACGTACGGGCTGGGCTCTTAGTCCATTTTTATTCAATGTAGTGCTAGATACTGTCTCGGCTCACATCTGAGACCAGTCTCCGTGGCTGATTATGTATGCCGATGACATAGCACTCACTGACGAGAATCGGCTGATGCTAGAGCGTAAAGTGAACCTCTGGAATGGTACGCTTGAGAACGGCGGTCTTAAACTAAATGTGTCGAAGACCGAGTACATGGCTTGCGGGAGACCGGACTCAAGCACTATCCATATAATCAAGCCAATCCAAAACCGGACGGACCGTTATCGGACGTTAACGGATCCGTTATGCACGAGTCTGGAGGCATCAATCACGATGTTCATGGTCGGATAAGCGCTGCCTGGGCCAAATAGCGAGACGTCACTGGTATGGTCTGCGATCGCAGAATACCGACCAAACTCAAGGGGCTGATATACAAGAGCATCGTTCGACCTGTTATTTTATACGGCAGCGAATGCTAGCCAGTATTATCTCGGCACACTCAGGAGCTTCATGTCACCGAAATGAAGATGCTGAGGTGGATGTGCGGCGTAAAGCGGTCTGACCGCATACGTAACACATCCATTCGAGGTAGTCTTGGAGTCCGTGGCATAGCGGATAAGCTCCAAGAGCATCGCTTGAGATGGTATGGCCACGTTGCGCTCCGGCCTAAGAACCATGTCGGACGCAAGTGCCTTAATATGTCTGTCCCTGGAGTGAGACCTCCCGGACGCCCAAGGAAGCGCTGGTTGGATGTCGTGATGCAGGATATAAGAGCCAATGGTCTAACCACTGAGCATCTAAATTCATCCTATCATGCTAAGTGGAATAGGCTTAGTAGGAAGGCAGACCATGGCACAGCAAGCCGGGATTAATGCGAGGAAGATGAAGTACGTATGTCACTTTCCGGCGTACGTATCTCATGTGCTCTTAGAAATTGAGTTTGTTATCCAGGATTACTCCTAGATATTTGGCACTCTGTGCTTGAGGTATGATTTTGCCTTGCAGAAGAACTGAGGCATGCCATTCGTTTGGGCAAATGGGGAAGAATACTGATGTACTCTTTTCAAGGTTAACTTCGATACACCATTTAGCCAGGTGCCCAGCCTATTGGTGGCCACCTGTGCTGCGTCTCTAGCCGATCACCTGCTAACAGAACTGAATTGAGGCAGACGCATAGATGGCAGTGTCGTCCGCATAAAGTGCTAGGTTGGTCAGTGGAGCTTTTGGGATGTCATGTGTGTACAAACTGTACAGAAGTGGCGAGAGTACAAAGCCCTGAGGAACACCGGTTCTTATAGGGCGTCTACTGGACACTGGTACCTTCGACCCGGAATCTGAAAGTGCGATTCGATAAGTAAGCTCGTTGATGTGAACGAGTCTATCTGGCACCCCTTAACGTATGAGCTTGAAAATGAAGCCATTATGTCAGACTTTATCGAACGCCTTCGCAACATCTAGGAAGATTGCCGCAGACGGCATTTTGAGGTTGGAATGGGAGGTACTATGATCCAGAATATATTTTGTGATCCTATGGACTTCTTTCATTTCTTGATAGGGCGGAAAGTTACAGTAGCCTGGGGCGCGCAATCTTAAAATACGCCCTTGATAAGACCCGACTGTTAATAATAAAAGAAATATTTGGCTTATTTATTATTTTCTTTTTAGTGTTATGCAGTTGGGATTTTTGTTTTTTTATAATTATTTGCTTGTACGTCAAATGAAACAAACATCAAATGAAGTTGTCATAATCCGTCTTCTCATATCCCCCTGGTAACGAGACAAATAATGCTGTTAATTCCGCCTCTCAACACGTAATACTTCAACAATTCGGCGAAATGAGAAATTAAAGTATCATAACAAAAGGTCTCAGCTTTTCTCTGCTCTTTTTCTTGCTATGTGCGAGATATAACATGAACAATTAGAGATACGCAAAAATAAAAGATAGAAAAATACGGTGCATCTGCACAAGTATATCAAGATATTATTTTTAAGAATATAGGTAATCCTTGGTTCAATAACCAAGAATAGTCCATTCAACAACGACAAGGACTAGATGTCATAAAGCTCGATCCACTCAATTTTTGGTTAGAAACAAACATTATGGGCTTCATCGGACTGGCCGCCATCTAGTTCTTATTTTAATGCACTTCCATTTATCCATTATGATATATGATCAGTTTTTAAGAGCAAAGCTTCCTCGAAATGCCATGATAATTTGAAGATCCTAAACCAATTCATACGATTGGCAGTCAAGAATTTTCCCATATAGCGAATGCGTGATACTACTGATATTTGGATTCAGGGTTTATAGTAATGCTACTTGGAAGCTTTATATAATTTTAAGGATTTTATATTAACTATCACAGTGTAATAGTTATAAATGTTGCGTACAATAAAAATATGTTGTATTTTCTTATATTAATGACAAGACTAGTATTTTTTAACAAATTGTGATAAACAGAATATTATAATATTAGAAATTGAGTGAATATTAATATTTTTTCTTGAAAAAATATAAAGACGTAAAGTAAGTATGTATATCTATATATATCGGCGTTGAGCTCTGCCACTTAACACGCAATGCCTCGAATATGGCGGGAAAAAGGGAACGGCGTGTCTTAACACTAGGTTCTCAAGTTCCCTCTACCTATCCTGTCATGTGTGTCTGAAGATGTATGTATACTCTATAATAGTACCTTTATAAATTTATTACTTTTCTGCGAAACGAAAAATCAAATTCGAGGGACAATTTGCCTTTTTATGCGAATGTTACCGCAGTGTACCTATACGATTGGTTCGATATGATTTGATTAACATGACCTTCTTATTTACATTTTTTGAGATCATGATACGCCACTGATTTTACTTTACACATGATAAGTGTATTACATATGATCATGATCAGACACTCCGTTGCGTTCCCCACTTTCCGCCGAATTTAAGTCTTTGCGTAGTGAGTGGCGGAAATCAAAGACGTGCTTTGCCTACCAGAGCGATGAAAATATTTAATATTGCATCTCGAGTGGAAATCGAACCCACAAACTATCACGTTTAAAGTCGCAAGCATTGCCGTTAAAGCAGGACTTGCAAAATGATTGAATATAAAATATAACAATGAATTAAAATGTTTTCATTACTTCGCCCTGGTAACAAGGCAAAGCCCGGCGTTGAATTCCGCCATTTAACACGCAATGCCTCAAATTCAGCGAAAAGTGGAGAATGGAAGGGAGTGTCTTGGCATATCGGGATAGAGTGTGAATTTTAAAAAAATATATATTACAGATGCTTATACATTTATGGGACAAGCTACATAACTCGCGGAAATAGATTCCAATAAAGCTTCAAGATACAGTGTCATTCGTCATCAATTTTATTAAATTTGAACAGTAGTAAATGTATAGATTATTTTTTTTATTAAAATATAGAAACAATTTAATTAAATGAAATGAAAAAGAAATACTTTATATGGAAGATATTATTCGATGGTAATATTAGTTTTCTTATTACGAATAAAGTAATAAGGAATTTAATATTCGAAAATTAACACGTGAAGATTACGCACGTGTGCCTGTGTAAGCGTAATATATGAATAGATTAGGAATATTGTATGATATTGTTAGGAATATTATATACAAAATGTCTGCGACTCAAAAATATTATATTCTTATGGACTGTAAAATAGCAATAAACGTACTTAACGTTTATTATTATTTTAAAGTCACTAAGAACGTAGATATATTTTATAATATAAATATAAAAAAATATGTATTATAAAAATTTCGAAAAAATGCCACGTTCTTTTAAATTCAGTTTGCATTTCACGGTTCATTCGTGTCACATCGTCTAACGCAACAGCGCCGTTGCTATACTAAGTGTTATAAATTTTTCACTTTTCACATCCTGCATTTTCCGTCTCGCGCTGGTCACGTTTCGCAGCGAGCCCGAGACAGCATAAAATTAATGGTCATACGTTTATCTTATAAAATATACCCCACATAGAACGTTTCAACTACATATGCCTACACATATATACTTACATTTTTTATATCAAGAAACATTAGAAACAGGAGTAAGATGGAAAAAACACTTGGTTAATGTAGGTAACATAAAAAAAAACATTATTTTAATTGCAAACCTAACGCTTTAAATATTATAAAGACGCGCATATAGCGTAATAATGCTATATGCTTTGAAATATACATTTTTAAATCTAGTAACTAAATAATAATGTTAATACTTAGGTATAAATTTATTAAAAATTGTGTTGGCTTCTTACAAATAGAATTTATATTTGATTAATTATTAGGTGTAACCAGAGCGGCCCACGTGAACATGTCGTCGGTTATGTTGTTGTTGATCTTTGAGTGTGCTAAAGATGTAAAATAAATTATTTGAAATTGGTAAATTGCTCTCAGCAATTGGCGTTGTAATTGTATATTTAAGATAACTGTGTAAATATTCCAATCTTTGTGTGCTTTATCTGTGACAGTATTCTCTAAATATATTTTTTACTTATTTTTTTTACTTTACTCTGTATCCTGCACATAGCCAGGTAGACAAAGGGAATCTGGGAACCTAGTGCAAAAACACTCCGTTACCATTAAGACGTCGAATTTTCCGCCGAAATCTGGAGGTGTAGCATGATGAATGGTGAGACTATACCGCCTCGCCTCGTTATCAGAGTGAGTAAAATAAACATATTAATTTCTTCTGTTATTTTATATACTAAATCATAATTTAAATCTATTTAAATTTAATCGAGCAGCGTCCATCCACATCATCTGAACACGTGGGCAGTCCACTGCTGTGTGGATTCGTAAGAATATCCTTCCACGCGTCACACCTCTGTGAAACAGCTTACACGCGGCAATATTTCCAGGTGGTTACGACATGGGTAGGTACCTTCAAAAACCATGTCCACCTCCACCTTAAATGCCAAAGGCAACGCACCAGTAGCTCCCCTGGTGTTACATGAGGCCGTAGGCGACGGATACCCGTACGCTCAGTTGCCTTGTCTTTTCCATTATATATATATATATATATATATATATATATATATATATATATATATATATATATATATATATATATATATATATATATATGAATATATTTTTTTTGTGTCAACATTTCATTATTTCTTATAGCTTAGCTGGACAACTATGATTCTGCATAGATATAAATATCTTCATCATCTCTTAGAACCTAGATAGCATAGTCTGGGCAGGATCCAGACCTAATAGTCACACAATAATTAACATTAACACAATTTCCTTCATCGCAAATTAACATAGTCATATTTTATATATTTCACACAATTTCATAAAATATTACAGTACTTTAATAGATTAAATTTTTTTAGATGCTCATATCTTGATCATTGATATTGTTCAAAATTTATTATGATTTAAAGCGTAAAGAAATAAATAACTTTTTTAATCATCTGTGTCAATTTGTGTCTGTGATTTGTCAGTGTCATTTCTATTACTGAAAGGAATGTCAAATTTTCATTATTGAATGTCCTTCTTGGTAGGATATTCATAAGATTCTAATCAAAATGGTAAAGGGAGAGTATCCCCCTGATGATAATGTTTTTAGAGCGTTCATTAACGCCGTGTATAACACGATAGACGCCCCGGTAACATGGTTCCGAGGTATACCGCTTCAATTAAATATTTTTTTCTTGTTATGTAAGTTTGTTACTAATATAATGATTATTGTGCTGCAGAAAGTGTTGTGGAACCGAACCAGAAAAAGTATCCTTGGTATCACAGGCAATTCCGCCGTGTACCTACCATCGACCAGTGCCATACCGATGATGTCGTATGCGATTTCGAAGCCAACGCGCAATTTAAACGCGATAGGTTATTTTTATTTATACAATTAGATTTTTAATTTCAACAATTTTTGCTGAAATACTGCATTTCCGAGCTTGAATTTACTTATTTTTATTATGTCACAGGGCTGTTGATTCTGAGATCTTAAGCATTCTTCGCATGCGTTATGAAGATTGTATGATGTTTGAGACTCCAGATCATTTGACCACTTGCAAACCTTTATGGGAAAGATATAAAGCAGCTGAAGAAGCCTGGTTTATTAAATGTAAGTTTTATTTTTTTTAAAGAAAAAGAAAGATTATTTTTTATAGTGGTATTGAGTGTTTATTTACAATGTAGCATTCCTATACATTTTTAACTTAACACTTTTGCCAAATTGATTTTAATATATAAGGAATTATAAAATAAATTTCATTTGGACAAAAATTATAAAATAGAAGCTTTTTATTGTCAACATAAGCCAGCGATGGTGCAATGGTACAGTACCTTATTGTAAATGTGATGGCTACAGGTTATTTTTTTCATTCAAGAGTATGATTATATTTCAAATATTTCCATCTTCCTTCTCTTGTAGACACAGTGCTGCATTAAGTTATAACCAAAATGCAATGTTTCAAAAAGTTTTATAGAAAGTATATGAGAAATGATTGTAATACATCTAGATTTCCTTTTCCTATCCCATGCAGGAGTAGTAACATAAACCATTTTGATTATTTTAATTTAACAGATGGTGATCTAGGAGCATATGCTGATGCTAGAAAAGCCTATATGAAACAAAAACATCGTATGATTTGGGAAAGACGTCATGGACCCCTTTCTGAACACACCAAATGAGTGTCTTAAACCATGTTAATATTTAAGTAGATACAATATGTTTATCTTGCAATAAAGGTTTTAGTGCAAAAGCTTTTATTTATTTATATTCATATAAAGAAAAAATGTAAAATATAATCCAACCTTTTGAAATATAAATACTAGTAGACAAACCTCATCTTATATGAATAATAAGCAATTGTGATTTAAATGAAAAATACCTGTACAATATCAAGGTTATTGAAACAACTTGGAAGAAGGATTGGTTAGCCCATATTTAATTAAATAATAAATTACCTCTGAAAATCTATAAAGACAAAAACTTACTAATGATGACAAATTGTAAGAAGTCCAAAAGAGCTTTGGTTCTTTTTTGTTTAATTTGACCTGCATATTTGATAGTAATTTTAGCTTGATATTTCCATGCAATTTGAACAAAATGGTATTAACAGACAATGACCCTGTAAGGCCACTGTTTTTTTTTTCTTTTAAGGTACTCAATCCTTAATATATTTTTATTGCGCATAGTAAATTTAACTTGTATCCAAATTTCCTTTCAATTAAAAATTTCTTATCAGATTTACTGTACAACCAGACACATAGTTACAAATAAAAAGCAAATATCAAAAAATAACATTTATTTTCCAACACTACATTCATTTCATGCAATTATGACAAGATACAATTTCCGTACGAACACCGATTCACTAGTTGGAACTATAACAAGAAATTAAGGATCACAGAACGACGAAGACGCAGAAATAATACTAGCGTCTTCACTTACTGTACTTGAAAATCTTAAAACTATCTTACGCTTATAAATTTAAAACTTTATTATTGGTCATAAAAGTAAAAACAACATTGGCTTAAAAGTACTTAACTTATCTGCTACAGTCTTTAGAAATTCAATTCACAGATGTTTTGCGCATTTAGAATCAAACTTCATTTAAATTATATAATCTTTTTTTATATATTGTCACAAAGATAAAATCACTTAAATAGAATTTGCAGCAGAATTATATATTATTATTTATTGGACAGGTAGTTTGATTTGAAACATTTCAAATGCAGACTGGCAGTGTTTATAAATAAATACATAAACAATACAATTATTTTTAGAAAGCATATTACATATTTTTATAACATAACAAGACTCGAACCTACATCTCTAGGAGATTGTTCAAGAGCTCTGATCGCTGAGCAAAACATTCATAGTCAGATAGAGATTAGAGCATGGACATGGACATTCTCCAAGTGGCTTCCCAAGTTTGAGTCTCACACATAAAAAAATAATATGTTTTCTAAAAATATTTTATCTGTCTTTCCTTTTTGTTGAATAACACTTTGAAAATGTTAAAAATATAATTATTGCATTAAATCATACACATAGACATTATATGCAAGGGCCTGCTCACATAACTATGGCAAGTATTATTTATCATATATAATATATCAGAGTTCCACATCAATATCGTTACACTATAATTCGATTTATTATCAACTTCGTAAATAAATGTGCTTATTGATTATTATATAGTACCAATCAATAAGATATGTACATATTATACATAAAAATATTTTTTTTTCGATTTCACAATAATTTTGTTTACATTTTTTTAGTTATACGTTCAAATGTTTCATGTCTAATTTTAAAATAACCACAAGTTCAGTCTCAAAATACGTAAAGTGGCAAATAATTTGGAAAAAATGTCAAATTGACCTACAAAAATTACTACTTTTTTTTATGTGTTGAAATTAACTAAAAATAGATAATTATTATACAAATGTTTCAATTACACTAAGATTGTATGTTACATTTAAAACGATTGCCTCCATATTTTTTATCTAAAAAGTTTACAATTTTTTTATTTAATACAGAAAAAAAATACAATTTCGTCTACTCTATACACTTATTATATATGGACACACATTCACTAGATAGATGATTTAAAAGTGGACATTTTGAAATTGAACTAAGTAGACAATTCGATGGTTCCTGAGTTTATCGAAAGTGAAAAATTGTTGTTTTTTTAATAGTATTTTGTACTAATAATCGTAATTTTACTATGACATGTTAATGTGTATGTTATCGAAATTTTTTCAAGACGTATTTTATCGAAAATTTATGTAAAAAATAATATATAAGCGGCTCTCTCGAAAAACTAACATTTTTAATTCGATATTTTACCCAGATACCATCGACTTATTTAAATGTCCACTTTGGTCATTAGAGAATTACACAGCTAGCACAACATTTTGAACTTTTAGTGTAACACATTTATTGGTACTTAAATATCACGTATATTTAGATAGCTAAATAAATGATTGCACATTTACTTACACCAACCACAAGACACACGTAACTCTTAATACATAACGGTTTTAAAATATTATTTGACCTTAGAGATAAGTCACAGTAATAATTAATTACATTTACATATAATAATACTAAGTAAAACAATTATAACGGCAGTCGTTCGAAACAAATTTTTAGACTGACCGCAAAATAAGAAAGATCATCTTATAAATAGAAATCTCTTATAAAAAATATATGCTAAACGTATTTTATATTAATGTGGAACTAGGAATTCGATGGAGATATTCACAAAACATAATCATTGCACTTCAGGCACAAGCATATTCTATATAAAAAATAATATATTACACAATACTTTTATAAAAAACATTTGAACATCTATAATTGACTCTTACATTGTGAGTAGTTGTAGTAAGAATATCTACTTTCATAATAATATATCCAGCGGTTATAGGTAAAAGCTACCAAGAATAGAATAGTATCTCTAATTTGAACTATCGAGGCACCGACATTAAACAGAAATGTTCAACATTCACAGATAATTAATTAATGTCTTAAAATAATAAATTCGATAGTGACATTCGACAAATCTACGTGAATTTATACTAAGTCATAATAAAGCCAAATTAAAGTGTACTTGTACAATCATTGGAGATCAAATATCAGTGGATAAAATTCTAAAAAAAAAATAACATTTTAATTATTATAATATTAAAGCAGCATTCGAAAAATGTTACAAGTGCGTACAACTAAATATTTCCACCAGGCGCCATCGTATGATATGTAGTGCAAGTCTTAACGATTTCCAAATCAATATTATTGTATACAAAACATCACATTCAAGAGCCTGTCTCACTAATTTCAGTTCAAAAAAAAAAAACCTTATCAATAATTATTCTTCATTTATAACCCTGTGTGTACAACAGATAAAAATATAAGGCCCGTTAACACACATAAGAAATTAACGAGACAGATTCTCAAATATAAATATACATAAAAAAAATCAAGAGGTTGCATAAAATTTAGGAAAATAGAATAGTAAATTTCAAGCAACCCCATAAGCGTAAATAAGTAAAACAAATTGTATTATAAAAAAAAATGAAATAGATCAAACAATTACACACACACACACACACACACACAACACACACTCTACAAGGAAAAAAGCTGCATACAAATCATAGTTGCACTGAACATTTATCGAACGCTCACACTTAAATTTAATAAAAACACACAAAAAATATACGCCATCTAAAACATTATTGTTATAGACATCACATTGATTAGGACATTTCCATAAGTCTGGATGATAAAATTCGTTGCGGCTTCGTGTTCACTGTTTCATATATATCTCCATGTTTACTATTATTTATTGCATACATGCATAGCTCGTACTGTTTTCTTGGAATGGTTGAGATAGGTGGGATACGCTTTAGGCAGCATCGAACTGGGCTGCCAATCGTGTACGACCTGTCATGTTGCCAAAGAGATTTTTTATAAGATAATATAATACACAAATATATAAAAACGAGATGCGAGATTGCACACTCGTTTCGTTTAACTTCACGCTTTATCCCACGTAGGGCTTCGAATTGGCAGGACAGACTTGGCAATTTACTGATATGACACAATCTGTTTCCATTAAACACTGCCATTTCCTTCCTATTTTCGTCCAAATTTCAGGCATATTCAGTAGCGAAACTCGGCGCTGCGCTTTGACTTGTTACCAAAGCGAAGAAATGAAAATATTAAATATATCATTTCCTCAAGTGGAATCGAACCCACAAAGTACTAGTTTTCAATCGTACGCGCCTTCATCACGACAGGCCTCAACAAAAAAATCTAGATAATTTTTTAATGTAAATAAATATAAGTTACGTTTATTGTCTTGGCTGAGCAGAGCGGTGGGCGCTGGTAGAGCACTGGCAGGCGGCGAGCACCAAATATTCGTTTTAGGCGAATCGAATACGCGCGAACCCTTCAAGTATTTCAAGTTAAAATAAATATCTATTTAAAGTTTTTGGTTAAATTATACACAATTATATGAAGTAATTATGTGAAGTAATAGATTGAGAATTGTTTAAAAATATCTAGTGTACCTTCTGTCCAGGCGGCGTGTCGTGCACGGAGTAGTCCTCGACGGCGCACCGCACGGGGTCGCGCCGGGCCGGCGCCACGCCCGCGCACAGCCGCCACAGCCCGCCCTCCTCGCAGAACACCGCGCCGTGCTGCTGGAGGAACCTCACTGCGCCCTCCACACCTTATTCAATTCAAAAAAAAGAAAATTATATTCGAAAGTTATCCTTCATGAGTACAAACTTTTGTACATCGTAGATGATCGGTAGAAATTCGTTCAAAATAACACTGCAAAATAGATAGACATAAGAGGCCCATAGTAATTATAAATACTTATAATATTACATAGTTTAAATTTGATAAAAAAAAATACAAACCCAATTCAGCATGAGGAAACGATGGCCCGTATCGCTTCGTGAACTCCAGGAATATCTCCATAACGGGGAGTGGGCAGTCGGCCTCGCGGTCTGCCAGGATCTGGGTGACGCGCCACACCGCGCGCCACGCGGGCGTCACGCTGACGCGGCGGTCGGCCGCCACCAGCACGCCGGCGGCGACGAGCGCGGACACGTCGGGCTCGACGCCGACGAGCGCGCGGAACGCCGACACGAAGTACTCCTCAGTGGAGCCGCGCGCCACGCTGCGGTCGGCCGACAGCACCGCGCACGCCGACAGCGCAGCACTAGCCCAGCGCGCGGCTCCCTCTGCGCGCACCATGCCTCGCTCTATACATCCACCAGCCGCATACACCAGAGCCTCTAGTGATGGCGCTTCGAGCACATCGGGCAAAGGTGATGCGCCAAACTGCCGCGCGTACACCGACGAAAAGGCCGACAGAGGCACAGGCGCAATGCTCTTCAGTCTTTGCGCCATTATAGCTTGAGCAGCGCGTAGGGACAGGCGCACACTACGTTCGCCCGACGTCTCGCAGTACACGGTGACGGCGTCTGGTATCAGCTCGAACAGCTCGACCAGCTTGACGCACCCGTAATGCGCCACGCGGAGTTGTCGACCAAAATGTGCGTGATAGGCGGGGACGAATCTAGCAAATTCCATTCTCAGGTTGGGTGTATAGCAAAGCAATTCCACAGCTTGGACGGCAAATTGGATGGTACGGGCTCGTTCTTCGGGGGTGGGGGTGGGGCGTGGTAGCGACATGGTCTCGTCGGGGTTTATGATGATACTTTGAGGTGTCACTCGATCCATCAGCTCCTCGAGGGTGCATACTCCGTAATCTACAGTGGAGAAAGCTCGCCCGATTACAGCTTGATATAAATCAGGAATTTCGCGAAGGGAAATTGTGCGACCGGGTTGAGCTTTCAATATTTTTAGAAGATCTGTAGTCCAGCGTTTTCCTTGTGCTGCTGCTGATATAGTTATCACACGATATGATCCAGAACCTAAGACCTGAAAAAATAATTTATTTAGAATACATTTAAATAATAGTGTGATATATTTACTACTTTTACTGTATATAAACTAACCACAATAATGTTGCCAAGAGCCGATAAAAGATCAGGCAACTTGGTAAATCCATAATCTGCAACACGGCATTGACGACCAAAATGATGATGAAAAGCTGGTATAAGTCTGTAAAGAATATAAATTATTAAATAACTAATATATAGATTTAAATGTGAATCGTACCAAGAAAATATTTTAAAAGTTTTTAAAGTTACGTAAGTTATTAAACGTTGTCGCCTAAAAGGAATGAACCGTAGCGCAGGGGCACAAGCATACGAATGTAAAAGCCACAAGTTATAGGTCAGAATCACACTCAAAGATATTAAATTATTAAAAAAAAAATCGGTTATAGGTCAGAATCACACTCAAAGATATTAAATTAAAAAAAAATCGTCTTCTTTTAATAACACAATGCAAAGCGAGGCTTGAGTGCCGCCACTCAACACACAATGCCTCATGAGTTCTTTGGAGACTATGGAACAGAGTGTCTTAACACTACATTTCCAGATTAGAAGCTAAAAAAGCTAGGCTTTTCTACACAGCATGAAGCTAAAAAAAAATTTAAAATGAAGCAGTAAATTAACTTAAGGGGGAAATTTGAAATAATAACGTTAAAAAAAATACAAACTTGCTGAACGGTATGGTACAACGCGGGGCGGTCCGCAGTAGATCGATGAGCTCCCGCTCAAACAGCGCCAGCATGGGCTCCAGGGCGGGAGCGGTGCGAGGCCGGTCCCGCTCACCGCTGGAGCGAGACGTTTCACCTGTTGAGGGAAGAAAATTACAGTAATATTATATATATTATTTATCTTCATAAAAGTATTTGTTTTCAATATAATATAATGTAAGGCAATCTATATCTATATTTATAATAAATCTAGAACTGATCATTGTTCAACTGATGAGTATGTGGAAAATATATTTTAAAAAACCCACAGCGGACGTTTCTTAAAACTTATAACGACGGAAATTAAAAAATATACTATTTTAGACCCTATTACAATATTTATTATTGTAATAAGAAACTTTTTAAATTTGTCTTTGTTTATCTGTTTGTGTGTGCGTTTTTATGCGCTAATCTCAGAAAGAGATAATTGTCGTATTTTAAATGAAATATTATATTTTGGCGACCTTCCTTTAACATTGTCATTGTTCTTTTGAATCGGTTTATAAATAAAAAAGTTACATCAATTTAAAATATTTAGTACGACAAAATTGCACCTATATTTTTATTTACCATTATATGTGTCCCTGTGTCACGACCAGACATTTATTACTTACATTTTTTTTTCCCCAAGTGCATCAGCAACACGAAACCTTGTCGACTATAGCATTATATACAACACAAACGTCCTAAACTTACTATGAAAGCTGTGCGACGGGGACTCCGGCCTGGTCCTCCAGGTGAGGTGTCGCGAGGGGCTGTCGCGGACCTCCAGCGAGGGTATGGAGCGCAGCAGCAGCTCCAGCGCCACGCCGCGCCGCGCGTCCGCCACTAGGGGCGGGAACATCGCCTCGTAGCATTCTACGAAACTGAGGGGAGAAATATTCATTAAATAATAAATATCAACTAATACGGCTATTTGTCATTTTTGACGCGACAATTTTAAGTTTGATTCTCACTTTCGATAATAAATTTTAAATTTTTGTCCATTTAATTTATAATCAAAAATAAAAACTTTTGTAACGAAAAAACAATAATAAAATAAAACTGTACGCAATTTTAAAATAAGAAACAAAGCTAAACGAAACATCAGTACACGAAAACTACTTACCTTAACAACGGCAAAATCCCACCATGACTCTCCAACAACAACTGAGTGTTCTTGGCCAAAACGGATATCTTCATATAGACCGGCTGTAATATTCTACTTCCGTCTTCGTGGCCAGTGTTAATGACGGCATGCAAATGACACTTCCAGGGCGCCTCCTCCGACTCGGAATTCGATACCGGCGTATGATCAACGAGCTGAACCATTCTCCCGAATCCCTCGTGTATGACTACAGTGTCTTTGACCTTGGCTATATCCGACGTAGTTAGCGCACAGCAGTGTCGGCTGGCGTAGGCGTCCCTGAGCCTCAACAAGGGCAGGGAGTAGTTGTTCTGGTCCAGCAGTATAGCCCGCAAGCGCGTCCTCAGCACGTCTAGGTTGGGCGCGGGGGACGGCCTGCCCAGCGCCAGCTCGAGGCGGCGGCTGGCCCACTGCGCGTCGAGGCGGCGCTTGTGCACGCGCGCGATGGCGAGGCGCGCGTCCCACTCCGAGCGCAGCACCACCGTGGCCAGCGGGCCCTCGCCCGTCGCCCATATCGACACACGCACCACCGGCACGTATTGGTTGAACAGTTTCATTAACATCTCCTGTGGGAGGACAATATTTTTTAACCAATAATTTGGAACAAACGGAAACTGATAGCTTAAGTGGCAAAAAATATTGAATGATTCTAAATTTATTTGTGTGTTTGATACTATTTATTAAGGAACTTTATAGGCCATTGACTGCTGGTACAGTGGGTTATATTGAAGCGGTTAATGTTATGTATGTGACTGTGTATATAATATATATACAAACCCACATACATAACATACCATTTCAATGTAACCTACTGTACCAGCAGTCAACGTGTAAACATATTATTACTCAGTAACTTCCATTTAACCACAAAAGCAAATGCATAGTAAAACATACACTAGTCATTATAAAACGTTTGAATGCTATGTAAGTGACCTGCAAGACGAGCGGCTCGTAGGGCGGCAGGTTGGACACGGTGAGCTCGGTGCTCTCGGGCTCGCCCTCGCTGTGCTCGCTGAAGGACGCGGACGAGTTCCACGGGGAGGGCGCGCGGCGGTCGTCGCCGCTGTTGCTGGACGAACACCCCGACCGGTCCAGGTTGGAACCTTGTGGTCAAAGAAAAGTGATTATCCAAGATTGTCTAATATCTATCTGTGTCTATCGATATATCTGTAATTAACAGTCGAAAATATTAAGTATCATATCGCCTTAGAAACAGAAAGCTAATAGTTCTAGTACAAAGATCTAAATACATTATTACAAAAGAATAATATAAAATACTTATAAAATTACCATATCAAAATAAAGTGAAAATAATAAAAAATCGTATTGGACGATAAATTCCTTATATTACAGCGGCGCAATTAAAGTATAATATTGTTATAATAATATTTCTACAATCATTACAATTTAATGTATAAATATTAGGCTCATCGTGGCGCAACGGCGTAGAGTCCGACTTTAAACAACGGTTGTAAGTTCAACTATCACTCAAAAGGAAAACACTTATTTTATGTTCTCTTTCTGTTAACTAGACGAATCACATCGTCAAGCGCCGCCACCAGATACAATGTATCAAGAATTGGTTTTCCCATGAAATGTCTATCATCGTTTCCCTTTACCAACCCATACTATATATAAAACAACGCGTAAATCTAGATAATAAAAAAGAGAACTAGAATAGCATGCATATTATTTACCATGCGTCCCCCTAATCTTCCTAGGCTTAGGCGCCGGTGGTGGACAAAAGTCCAGAGGCGGCGGAGTGGGCGCCGGCAGCTGCTGCAACGCGAGGGCCCACTCGTTGGGCATACTTTGAGTCCTTTCCACTTGAACTACGGGTGCCTGCTATAAAAATAATAGCAAATTAAAAAAACATTATCAACTTTATTATTATTTATACCGTTTCACGGTCTCATATACAGCAGGGTAGGCATAGAGTATACTGTTCTCTAGCTCTCTTTTTTTGCTTGTTGAGTAGCGGAACTCAACGCCGCGCTTCGCCTTATTACCACAGTGTAGAAACGAAAATATAAAAAACTTCAGTTGCTCAAAATGGGAATCGAACCTACAACTCATCTTATTTACAGTCATACAGTTTACAAGTGTGCTTAGACGGTCTTATAAGTCTCTCTCTTAAAGCCCGAGTTTTTTATAGTACATATATTTTATCCGAAGTCAGCTGCTTTCACAAACTGGAATATGAGATATGTAATATATGTAGAAAATAAATATTTTAAAAAATATATATTTAATTGCTTTATGTAATGGCTCTACAGATTACTCTAGATTCTAGACTATAATAGTTAAAAATATATAAAGGTATAAAACAAACAACGCTTCTGAAGTCATTTAAATAATCACAAGTGACTTCAAAACTCAGTTTGGAGTCTTCAGAATCAGGTAATAGGAAATAATTTAAATTAAAAATAAACCTTAGTATTTTTAAAAAAATATCTAAAAAAGAAGAGCCTAATCTATAAAAGACTATAAGCTAATACCATATCTATAGCTAGTCTTACAAGAAAATAAGAAAATACTTAAAAAAAGAAAAGTACTATAACCTATTAAATTATTAAATAAAAACATAAAATACAAATATTTCTTTGCTATATTAATGTCATCAAAATTTAAAAACCAAAACAAATAAAATCTGCATAGTAAAAGCCCTTACCGGCGGTACAAATTGCTGCACCCTGGGTTGCCCGGGCGCGGTACTGTAGCCCTCATCGCTTGAATACGTCGGCTGGAAGGCATTGCGCGCGTATCTCGTACTTATCTTACGCCCGAACACATCTTCACCGTCCATACGTTTTAAAGCTCTAAAACAATATACCGATGAAACATTTTAAAAATATTCTTTTTTTATATTACGCTACGTTTAGTACTCAAATTGTTGAGAAAACCAAATGATTACAGAGTAATGATACGTTCCGGAGCGGTTACCTGAATATTATATTACAACGGTAAAACATATTTGTAACTTTGATTATAAAATATGTCTATCAGTCTACTAATCGTCATGATATTCTGTGTAGTAGAGGGCTTAAAATCCTTTATGTGAACCGAATATATCCAATAGCATAATTTCAAAAACAATACATTCAAAATAGTATTTAAAGTAAATCAACATGTGATGCATTTCTTGCCACCATAAAAAAATATATATTTAAAAAGTAAAATAATTTATAACAATCAAAACGCCTCCTGCTACCTTACAAATATGCTTAAAATCAGAACACAACAATTTAATTTAGCTACAAGAAAACTAGGTAGTTGGATACTTTAATGAAACTACCGTTTAAAAAAGCCTACGTGGCATCATTATCTTCATAAAAAAAAAAAAAAAAAAACAGAACGTCGAATTGAATATAGGCATTTTTATATTACTTTTGTTAAAATCTAAAGCAAGAAAGTTTTCAAAGTAACGGATTACACTAAACCTTGTTCACGGTTCAGTCGTCGCTAAAGAGCCTTTAGCGAATGTCCATTGAGCCGTGAATATCAAATTCGTTGAAGCAAAATAGATGAAAAAAATATGCTTCACTTCGATGTAATAACTAAAGCAGCCCGGTATCAAAAACGGGCGCGAAGAAAGTAAACTATCACAATACTAAGATACTGTTATATTTAACAAAAATATATCATATGAAAAAAATATATAAAATAACAGCAATGCCTTCAACAAACATATAGCAAAAAAATATATAATATAAATTTAAATTTAATTATGTTTTGTAATTTTATATATCATAAATAATGATTTTAAAGAATTAAATGAAGCTTAAACTAATAAAACACATCGTAAAATAGCCCTCCTATTAGACCGCAGTCCGGTAAAAAATATATAATTCGCGAATAAAAAATATACCAATACAATACAATACGAAAAAGCATAGTACGAAATTGCAATATACAAATTTAAATACGACATACGATACATACCTTAAATCTATATAATAATATAATGTACCAAATGCATACCCGCTTAGTAACATTTTCCGCTTATATCAAGACGCCTTCATTAATTGAGTTCGTTTCACAATAAATATATAAAAGATTTTAAAAATAATTTACTTTTGTTGTAATAAAATTAAAATAAATAAATATATTGTAACTGTTCCTGCTTGTGCCTGGCGATGCAATGGCCGTTCTAATCTGATTCATTCACATATTCAAAATTTTAATTATGAGGGTAAGTATAAAATTGAAGCCTAACGGATCGTAATGCTGATTTCACACGTTTTTATCCCAAAGCATTTAGATAAAGGAAAAAAAAATATTTAACTAAATCGGGCCTTCTTGGCGCAGTATCGTATATACCCGCTTGTGCAGTGGTAGAAGTGGTTTAAAGCTAGTTTAGGTTACAGATTCCCATTCGGGAAAAATAATAATATATCCAAATTACCCGAAATGTAGTGTATTAACATATTTGCCTGCTACAGAAGAGACAGAAAGTACTAAAATTATTATATGATCACGACTTAGTGCTATTGATATATAAAAGAACCAGCTTATGTGGACGCTACTTAATCTTAGAATTATTAAACATAAACTACCCTCTAATATTTGTACAGTCAGCTGATCCAAGTTCATTGACCTCAGCGTTGTAGATGTAACAAATGAGAAACGACACGCCACGTCATAAGATATTTTTTTAAATTAATATATTCATAAGCATATGTATAATAAGAAGCTCTTTATTATTCTTCCCTAGCCAATATGATATATTTTTATTAAATCAGTTAAAAATAGTTTCTTATACTAGAATACTTCGCAGTAAAATATAACGATATATATGAACACCAATAAATTAAATTTTATGAAAGTTTATTGTATTTGTGACATGATAACTATATTACTTGTATATGATTGTATATAAGAGAAAACAATCACAACAGAACAATAAACATATATTAAATAATAATTTATGGTCAATGTAACTCTATTTTTAAAGTATACAATTATAGCATCGTATATAATACATATCTTTATTTAATAATATACATAATAATATAATGGAACTGAAAAACGCACTTTGCCACCAAAGTAAAGAACTAAAATATTCATTCCCTCAAATGGTAATAGAACCTACACCCCCACGGTTTGTGTCTCTGCGCCACTGTGTTATAAATAATTAAATAATTGTTCCTATTGGATGCAATATCTTTCGTAAAGCAAATGTATTGGCAATATTAAAATTTATTGAGAAATATTGTATTTCTTTTTATGTATACTTGAAGTATAGCATTGACGATTGAATTAAACAAAAGTTCCGTTACAAAGTAGCAAATGTATGTGTGTCAAAAGATTCAAAGTGATGTTGTCCTACTTTACGATTTTCATACTTTCACTTTTACTGTGGTGTAGCGGTGGTCAAATTATCTAATACTAACTATGTATAAGAAGGAGAAAAAAGGTTTTTTCATTCTTTGTTTATAAGTTTTATGTAACTTTATGTTTTAAGAATTGTGTAAATAATAAAAAAAACACTTTGTGCTAGTTAAAAGTTTACTAAGATCGTAAAAAGACAAAAAAATATAACTATTTGTAATATATGTATTTATTTTTTAAAATTTCCCATTAAAGAAGAATATATATTCTTAAATCAATTTAATATAATTATATAATTGACACAAACAAGCCATTTTCTAAATATTTATATATTGCAGTTTATACAAAATTATTAAAGAATAAACGTCTCGGTATCGCCCACCAAGGGTCTCGTACCAAATACATAAATATTTAATTGATAGAAGTTGACAAATTTAAGTCTGCGGACGCATGCACTTATTTTGTATTACATGAACTAACGGTGAAATTATGGAACGAGCCGTCGCGCTTTGTTAGACACTCTACTTCAATCGCAATTTTTAAGCGACGCCTTAAAGATTATTATCTATCATTATAAGTACTTATTTTATTATGTTTTTATGCATATATTAATTAAATTATATTTTTATCTAAATTTATGTATGTATATGGGTATGTATGTATTTCGAATTTATTTATATTTGTATGTATGCATTTATGTATGTATGTAAGTATATGTGTATATTTGTATGTATTTAGGTATGTGTGTATCTATAGTATATTATTAACTTTAGTATATTGTGCACCAATATCAGCCATCTATAGTCTCTTACTTTAAGTATATTTAAAAAAGAGGTTGCCTGTAAGAGATTACTTATAGCGACAAGGCCGCCTTTGCACTTAATGATAAGCTTGTTTTACTGAATTTGTATGTTAAAATTTTTGTGCAATAAAGTATTTCTGAACTGAACTGAACTAATGTATGTTTTTTTCTGTGATACATACTACTTGATAAATTTTTAAATATATAGATAAGGTTTTGGTTTCGCGGCGAATTTTATACAAGATCAGATCATAGTAACACAAACGTTGTATAAAAATATGATTGCAATAACTTATAAACTTAATTTGTTTTCTTTTTCTGTACAATACAGATCTGAATAATATTGTCCTGTCGTGGCGTAGCGGCACAAACGTGTGACTGTACCCGATACGTTGTGGTTTCGATCCTCACTCAAGGAAATGAAATATTTAATATTTTCAATTTAAATATTTAATGTTTTAATTTTTTCGCCCTGCTACAAGGCAAAACGCGGCGTTGAGTTCCGATTCTCAACATGCAATGCCTCAAATTGGAGAACGGAAAACTGGAACGGAGTGTTTTAACACTAGGTTCCCATTTCCCTCTGCCCATCCTGCCATTTGCGGTATACAGCGTGAAGCTTCACTCACTCTATAGAATAAAGGTATTGACAGTTGTACAACAAAGTGACGCTACATATAATAATATATATGTTTTATAATTTAGGTCTCCAATAATAAAGACAACCTACCTAGAAGCATGATCAGGCGTAGGAAACCTCATCATCGCCGTGGAAGCAGTTACACGGAGGACTTTCCCACCACAGTTGTCTGCAAGTCTCCGAAGCCTTCTGGACACTCTCTCTGGCGGTTGATCCATTGGCAGGTTGACTACTTCCATTTCACATATCGGCTCTTCTTCCTCGGTTTGGCTTACCTTTTGTGAGTAATTTAATTTTTATATATTATTTATATGGGACTATTTTATGATGGCTTATTATAAATATATATAATAATGCATGGTGAATGTAAATAAATTAAATTTAAAAGTTTTGATCTATACTTTAATGCAATGTTATTTATATCGTCAAATATTTAGGAATCAATCTTATTAAAAACATTGTACATATCCTTATCAGTTTTAATGGGACTTATATATTCGATTACAAAAATATTTAGACTGTAATTCTGTAATCAAAATCAAATTACATTTAACAATTTGTAACAATTTTTATAATTTCTATTAATATATTTTTACCAGACAATAGAAATAAACATAAATCCAAATGTTTATATTTCATAATAGAATAGTTAAATAATGTTAATTTAATAATACTTTGTTTAATCCTCAAGTTCATTTATTAAGAAATATTTTTTATCCTTTTATCAATTATTTTCCTTGTTTCATATTTATTTCATGGCATCACCTAATTGAGTAATCAACATAAAAAAAAATGGCTAAATATCCTATAATATGTAAGCTTTGAAAAAATACTAAAAGGCTGAACTCAATATACATTGTGAGAATTCAAGTACATGTTGTGACCACACAAGCAGGATGTACACATGACATTAAGTATCACAGCTGGTGTATATATGTAGCAACATATTGCACGCCAAAATTCACTCAATAGCTTGTATACAAATTGATAAATCATAAAATAATTGAAAGCACAATATATTACTACAAATAATAGTGACACTTAGGATATTTTGTACAAAGGGCATAATTTCAGATTGAAACATGTTGTGGCATAAAAGTATAACTGTAGACAACAGGATGTACATTTGATCCCCTCATAGAATTAAATATTTAATATATTCATTTGTTCACTCTGGGAACAAGGCAAAGCGTGGCGTTGAGTTCTGCCAAAATCGGCAGAAAGTTGGCGGAATGGAATGGAGTGTTTTAACACTAGGTTGCCAAGTTCCTTCTGCCTTTCCTGCCATGTGCGGGATACACTGTGAAGCTAAAGTAAAGAAAGAAGAGGTACATCATTTCCAAAGTAATATATAATGTCTATAATATATAAATCAAGAATGATTATTTGGATAGTTTGATAATCTATTATTTAAACTTAATTAAGTATTAACTTAGTAAAAAGTAATGGCCTCATTTCTTATCACTACATTACTAGTATTTCTCAATTTTATTACTAATAACCTTAAAGAATAAACATCAAATATTACAAAATAAGTATACAAATAATTGTAATAATTGTAAATGTTTTTTAATGACTTGATTAAATTTAAAGCAGCTTTGTTATTGATACCTTTGTATGTAAGTTTATTTATAAATATTTTTGTAACAAAAAATATTGACAAAATAACAAAAAGGTTAAAAATAAATATTGATAGATCAGATACAATATATCACAAATAAAATTGATCAACTTCTAGATCACATAAAAACGATAATTTTGATGTAGTCCAAGTCCAACTTGCCTCAAAGAGACTGGATGTATAGATTGTTTTCAAGAGGGATACAGTTAATCTACAATATTTTTTTTAAACATTCCCTTTAAAAAATCTTGTATGCTTTAAATATGTTAAATAATGATCAATCAGCTCGGAGGTTACCTTGGGGTTCCTTGGAAGATGTGCAGTCAGTTCATTATAACAATAATGCGAGGAGGCACAGGCAATTAAGGCAGATGAGGTATTCTGTTTATGCACCAATATCACTTCCATATTTTTCCTAATTGGATTGAAATATTTGAAATAAAAACATTCTTTTCTCATTTCATAAAAAAACTTGACACTACAATTGAATATATAAAAAAAGCAGTGATCTTAGAAGCATAAATAATAATATGTATTGTGAAAGATGAAGTATTATAAAGTTAAATTGATATAAGTCTTAGGCTAAAAAAGTAATCAGCGTACCTATGTCTAAAATCACTCAAGTCAGCTGCAAAATTAATATCTCCCGAGATCAACAATAAGGCGGCCGGAGCAGTATGCAATTCCCCAAATCTCCTCATACATTGCCTTAATTTCTCATCCGCTGCATTCTTTTGTGTTCCACAAACATGAATTAAACTAACCTAATAATAGTAATATAAAGATATTAATTAGTACATAATGCATAACCATTCTAAATTGCAAATATATCCTTGAAATATCAATTGATTAAAATTAAATATTTTAAATTCAAAAAGTATATTGTAATAATAATAAATAATTCAATTGTAATATGTTAATAAATAAAAGAACAAGCTTAAGCTTGTATTATGTCTGTGAATCTTGACATACTTGAGCATCATTAAGTTCTTGCAGTCTATGAGCAGACTCCTTTCTCACATCACATACTACAACAAAATCAGCTTCTCGTCTACCTATAAGAAACTTAGCTCTAATGGCTGCAACCACATCTATGGCAGAACATCCTCTGGGTACCTAACAATAAACAATAAAAAAATCATCATGGATGCTTATTAATATAATTTTAGATTTTTTAAAGCCATTATTTTTAATTCTAACCTGACAATTCTCAATGTCCCAAAAAATTCCAACTGGTACTGAAGCTAATGTGCGCTGTTTTTGATGACGGAAACGTGATCGAACCTTCGTTCTCTCCACAGGGACTCCATCATCTCTTATACTACCAGTCATTTCATCAGAAGACTCGTCTTCAACATCTAATAACATTATTCTTTGTTTAACATGTAATTAAGATACCGAGCGCTTATGAATATAAATATTGTTGTGTATTCTAACGTGTCATAAATGTAATAAATACATATGTTTGTTGCATAATAATACAGACCTGTGATCCATAAACGAGGGGGCATTGGTATTTTCATAGCTGAGTTTGGACCATTAGCAACAAAACCTTGAGCTGAATGACTTCTTTTTGCTTTAAAATTTTTCGAATTACTATCAACACTTGATGATGTATTCATCGTACTCCGTAATATACAACACGACTATTATAAAATAAATTCTGCATAGATGTGAACAAAAGCCACAGTCAAAATCAGGCCACTTTAGCCTTATAACAAAATTAACAATAAGTACAGAAGAAATAATAATACTTAATACACTACATGAGTTGCTTAAATCTTACGGATTTGCGTCTAATAAAACAATTATATACAAAATGTAAAAACAAATTTACACTTCGCTACGCCATTTCCACTATCCACAGACTAAAACCTTACGACTTACAAAACAAAGGGTCAATCAACTGCGACATTTATTTCTTATCTATGATTTTTAGGACATCCGCTAAAGAAATGAGTTTTAAATATAAAACCCTTAAAATAGTGTAATTAATGTTTGATTTTATCATAAATATTACTTTAAGTATTGATTAAATAGTTATGTTTCTATTTATTTTAAATGTTTTCTTTTTTGAACCAATTAAATTATGTTGTTGAAATTATTATTTAGAAACAAAGTGAAATAGGTCAGTGTAGGAATATATATATATATATATAAAGAACTTTCCCAACCTTATCGTGCCAGTTTTTCAAATTTATCATTTCTAGATTTTTCTTCTATTTATTTCAGCTTATTCATTATCAATAAAGAATATTTTATCTGTCTGAAACGGACTTCATGTGTCAGTTGCAAATGCTGTTAATTGTCAATTACGGTGATCTTGCATTTACAACATTTATACATTTCCTAATTTGTAAATTGTAAACGTCTTACGTGTAAATAGCGGTGATAAAATTGTAAACACAATATTTAATTTATTAGAACATTGATTATAAGTAGATCTTTTTTATCACGACCGCGTTAAATTATTATTGTATTTTCAGACAACAAAATGACCACAAACGGTGATATAGGAAGTTTGGATGCCAGCGGCAAAATAATTAAAATGGAAGTAAGTTTTAAATTATATACTCTGATATTCTGGATATGTAACGTTATGAAATACTATACTATGTACTCACAAATGTTCTTCTTTGTCAGGTGGATTACAGCGCTACTTGTGACGAGAAGATCCCATTGTGGAAGTCATGGGCAGCTAGTGGAAAAGTTCAAGAAGCTATCGACCAATTGTTAGCTTTGGAGAAGCAAACAAGGACTGTAAGTTACCATTTTGCACCTATAAAAAGAATTCATGATATTAAAAAGCATAATCCTAATTTTCTTATTATGTTCTCAAAATGTTTAATATTTATATAGGGTGCAGATATGGCTTCAACAGCTAGGATCCTTGTAACTATTGTTCAAATATGCTATGAGGCCAAAAATTGGACGGCCCTTAATGATCATATTGTTCTGCTTTCTAAAAGAAGGTAAGATAACATAATAATTATAAATTATGTATTATAATGCTATATGTATAGAAATATATTTTTATTTCTAGATCACAACTCAAGCAAGCTGTAGTAAAGATGGTACAAGAGTGCTTTACCTATATTGATAAAACTCCTGATAAAGAAACTAAAATAAAACTAATTGAAACATTAAGATCTATAACTGAAGGAAAAATTTATGTGGAAGTTGAAAGAGCAAGACTCACTCACATTCTAGCTAAGATACGTGAACAAGAAGATAATGTTTCTGAAGCTGCTAAAATTATTCAAGAGTTACAAGTTGAAACCTATGGGTCAATGGATAAAAGGGAAAAGGTTGAACTTATTTTGGAACAAATGAGACTTTGTCTAGCTATTAAAGATTATATCAGAACTCAAATCATATCCAAGAAAATAAATACTAAATTCTTTGAAGAGGATGATACAAAAGTAAGAAACTATTGTTTTAAGAGTCGTAGGATATTACTTATACTTTACTCCCTGAACCCTTTAAGAAAAACTTAATAAATGTTTACATTTGGTAGTATATAGGGTGTTTACATTTGGTAGTATATAGGGTGTTTACATTTGGTAGTATATAAGGATGATGTGGATATAAATCCACCATATATAATTCAAATATATATATTTTTGTCTACTAGTAAATAACTGCTAATTTGATTGTTTTTTAATATATTATATTTGGGCTGCCAAAAATATATGTTTTGCAATTTGCATGATTTGAAAGTTGCACAAATATTTTATAATCTGTTTATTTTTAAAGGGAATTTGCAGTTGTGAGTAACAGGTGACGATGAAATTGTTCAAATCCTATTATTAGAGTATCAAATAATTAAATGTAAGGAAAATGTCATGATACTTAAGAATTAATTTTGTAAAACCCTATATGGCTGTTAAGTGCTTACAATACTTTTACATAACTTAGCAATGTATTAATTTGTTATTATTAGGATAAGATTATTATTAGATGGAAAAAAATGCCAAATGTAGATCTATATACTTATTTAGGAAATGTATAAATATTGGAATGAAGCAGTATTTAAACCTGCACCTCTTGAAATTTGTTTGGAACATCAACACTTGAAAAATAGTAGAAATATGCTTATATCTGTCCTGCTTGGGATATTCAATTTTGTTGTAAAAATTGTGACATCCTGCCAAATATTAAATTTACAAATTATAATTTAAATGACCTGAAGTCTAAAAGTACGATTTGAAGCAAAAAATCCTATATATCCATGTGACACAGCAATACATTATAAAATATACATAATTAATCATTAGTCAACTATAATTTTTTCAGGAATTAAAAGAAAAATTTTACAGATTAATGATAGCAGTAGACCAACACAATGGCCAGTACCTATCTGTTTGCCGTCACTTTAGGGCTCTCGGTCAGCTCGGCGGAGCTGATGGCCTCATTGGCAGTGTCATCTTCCTTATCCTGGCTCCCTATGACAATGAACAGGCAGACCTTACCCATAGACTGAATGAAGATAAAGAATTAGATAAATTGCCTGAGTATAAGTAAGATTAGCTTTTAGTTTATTTTATATTAACTATATAAATATGACAATTTTCTTGAATTTATTGAGTATTGTAGAATTTTTTCATTTTTCACAATGAAAATCCATAGTATTGATTAAAAAAAAATGTACAGGCAGAAAAATCCTGGAAGACGGTTATAGTTCTTTACTTTCTATCAGAATTTAAATCATTTTGTGTTGAGTGTAAATTGGTACCACAATCATGGAGCTTACAGTTGCCATCCTACTATCCATCAATAACATCATGAAATAAATATTTCAATATTCAATGGAAACAAACATACAATAACAAAAAATTCAGTGGATAATAAATAAAGGACGAATCTTGATGGGGATGGAGTGCCTTAACACTAGGTTCCCAGGTTCCTTTTTGCCAATCGTATATGTACAAAGTACAGCGTGAAGCTATCATTGTTAACACTAACTATTATGATAACGTCAGTAAGAATAGTACAGCGTGGAGCTATCATTGTTAACACTAACTATTATGATACCGTCAATAAGAATACCATAGTGTAATTGTTATAGTAAATAGATATTTAATTTAAATGTAAAAAAATTTAACCTGTAATATACTTAATAATGACTGTTACCTCTACAGGCAATTATTAGGCTTATTCATCACCCCCGAGATCATAAGATGGAGTACCCTTTGTTCTACATATGAAAAGATGCTGAAGAAAACACCATACTTCAACACATCTGATGAGAAAGGACAGGAACGCTGGAACGACCTCAAAAACAGAGTGGTAGAACATGTAAGAGTGAAAAATGGTTTTAATATTTTAATAGTGTTACTTTACTCTTAGAAAAGAACAAAAAAATTTTTTAGAAAGCATTTAAAAATGTTCTTTATTATACCAGCCAGGAAATGGAAATATTAAAAAAAAATATTTTCAACAATTTGTTGCATTTGTAGTGGTACGCTTGTGCCATTATATTTTGGTAATCAAAAAAGAAATATAATCTTCTCTTGTAATTCTAGAAATATTTGAATAATATTCTGACTGAAGCTGAGAATTAATAATTTAATATTTTCATTTCTTTGATCTAGCTAGAACATAAAGCATGGTATTGAGTTCCACTACAAGATTTGTTTTAAAAAAATCGGTAATATAATACAGACTAGCGTATTTTTATTTCCTAAGTGTGGAATAACAACTTAAACATTGTAAATATGTTGAAGAAAAGGTTGCCAAAATAAAATAGTGAAAACTGTATTTAAATCTGAAATTAGCGCGTACAAACCGATAAACAGAAAAAAAAAACAAAAAAATAGTATTTTGGGCCCTAATGTAATAACTTTAATAAAAGATATCTATATTTTTTTTATATATCCTCCATGTACATGCAACAATCAATTACAGATTTATTATAAGTATATAGATATATATACAGCATGAATCTATAATAACATGAATTATATGTATTTATATATTGATTTTCAATAATTCCAGAACATTCGCATCATGTCGATGTACTACACGCGCATCACGCTGCAGCGTATGAGCGAGCTGCTCGGCCTCACCGTCACGGAGACGGAGGACGCGCTCAGCCAGCTCGTGGTGGGCGGCGTCGTGAAGGCCAAGATCGATCGGCCGGCGGGCGTTGTGCATTTCAGGTAATTAGTAAAGTAGAGCAGGGGAGGCCAACCAGTTCTGATCGCGGTCAAAGAAAACATATATTTCTGTGACTGTGAAATATTTAACTCACTTTTAACGATAAAATTCTACATTAAAAATGTTATTGCTCGCCGGTATAATTGAATAAATCTTATTCAGTACATTAGTCCGAGTGAGTTTGTTACCCTATTGTTTTTAATATAAGAGCGCTTGTGGGCTAGATTTCTGCTTGGATAGTTAAAATTATATTTTTTTTATTCTGGTTAAAAAACATAGGGAATAATGATAATGAGTTCTGCCACTCAACACGTATTGTCACTTTATGCAAGAGATTTTGCTTTCTATTTTGTATTTTTTCACATTATTTTACATTGTCTGTAGGTAGCACTGATATTTTGACTCATATTTGTATAAACTCTTATTTATTTAGAAATATGTCTTGTGAATGTAATCATATTAGGGCGATTGAATAAGGCTGTACCAGGAGCACTTACATATATTATTAATTATAAACTTTGAGGGTGTTGTGAATGACGCCCTCTGCGATATACACCGCACCTGACTATTAGAGACAGCTATGAAATCTTATTTGGAAGGGTGAATTATTTTCATTTCCTCACCCTGGCAAGAAGACACGCACGCAATGCGCTGCGTTGAGTTCCGCTATTTCACATACTGCTCAGTTTCACGCTGTATCCCGCACGTGGGTACATGCACGCGGTAGGCAGATGGAACTTGAGAACCTAGTGTTAAGACACTTTATTCCACCATCGTTCTCCACTTTCCGCTGAATTTGAGGCATTGCGTATTGAGTGGCGAACTCAATGCCGCGCTTTGCACCTTTTACCAGAGCGAAGAAATGAAAATATTAACTATTTAAATTGAAAGTATTAAATATTTCATTTCCACGAGTGGGGTCCAACCCACAACCTGTCGGTTACAGCCACACGCTTGTGCCGATGCAGCACGATAGGCCATATCACATACTATATTGCCAAAATTAAAAAGGAGAAACAAAAGAAATAAATCTAAAGCTAAAAAACGCTCATACAGTGACATGGAACTTACAACCTGTACAATATGTACATTATACAATTAGATGTTTTGCATCAGTCATGTCACTTTTTATTATCTGTAATTACAGTGAATATATGTTAATATTTACATTACAGATTAAACATGGATGCTTCTGACCGACTGAATGAATGGTCTAGCAACTTGAACAATTTGATGCAGCTCGTCAACAAAACAACACATCTCATCAACAAGGAGGAATGTGTACACAAACATTTGTTAGCTACGGCCGAATGAAATTTGTAATTTAATATTATTTTGAACGTTCAAAATTGTAATGGATCTACAGTTCATTTGTAATATCCTTATCTAAATTGCTAATTATAATAAATGATAAGATATTTTTCTTTGTTTTTTTTTTATTTATTAATTAATTCAACAATTACTAGCTTGAGTGTACTAAAGACACTCCGCTCCGTTTCTCACTTTCCGCCGAATTTGAGGCATTGCGTGTTGAATGGCGTAACTCCACGCCGCACTTTACCATGTTACTAGAATATTTCAGTTAAAAATATTAAATATTTCATTTCCTCGAGTGGGGATCGAGGACACGAAATCTGTCAACTTTACAGTCGCTCGCCGTACTTTTGTCTCTGCGCAACGACAGGGCTTGTGTATAATTTTATATTACATTAAATCTCAATACAACGATTAATATAGTAGGTTTAACTAAAAAAATAGGTTTTTCTAGAATCTTTCTACATTCATTGGGATCCCATTGTTCAAAGCATCGAATACACAGAAAAAATATCTTTTAGCATTACTTTAATTTTTCATTATATTGTACATTCATTTCATTTGAGGCCTGTCGTGGCGCAGCGGCACAAGCGTGTGACTAACCGACAGGTTCTGGGTTGGATCCCCAGTCGAGGAAATGAAATATTAAATATTTTCAATTTAAATATTTAACGTTTCATTTCTTCGCTCTGGTAATAAGGCAAAGCGCGGCGTTGAGTTCCGCCACCCAATACGCAATGCCTCAAATTCGGCGGAAAGTGGGGAACGGAGTGTCTTAACACTAAGTTCCCGAGTTCCCTCTGCCTACCCTGCCTCGTGCGGGATACAGCGTGAAGATGAAAAAAAAATAATTTCATTACTATTTTTACAATTATCGGCTATAGAAGTAATAAGTGACTAAAAATAAAAATTACAAAACAAATCCAATCCCAAGTAAGTAGATAAGATATCGCTAGTTGCTAAATGGTGTAATCTATTCTTTACTTAATCAGTATTTATTTTACGAGTTTCTGTTACAACGTTTTATTAATTTTAATATTAAAATGTTATCGAGCGTTACTTCTTTAGTAATTTCAATAGGTTTAGTGCTTATATTTAGATTTATAAATAGAAAGTATAAGCCAGCCATATTAGGTATTTATCAACAGCGAAATAAAACATACTGGATAAAGTTTATATTTATGTACAGCTTTCTTAACGTGCGAAAGGTCAGTACCTTTATATTAAAATTGTGTAAGTGCACTTATGTATCTTAATAATTGTTTTATTTCTTTTTTTAAATGCTCGACACTTGACATGGTAATCTACACCTTACACTTATAATAAATTTGTAATTGATAGCAGTCTGTACGTTAAAGATATATTTAAAAACAAATAGGTATAGGCCGTAGTTATAGGACCCGATATAGATTTTTTTAAAATTTTGTATGTTTGTCTATGTGTTTGTAGGCGCTAATCTCAGAGTAAAGTCTTTGGGCAACATTCCTTCAACATTAAATGTTTGATTTATTTAGATTGGTTAATAAACAAAAAAGCTACGTCAATTCAAAATACTTTCGATAAAATCATTTAAAATACTTAGTGCTACAATTTTTTGATTAATTTAGCTGAAAGTTTTAATTTATAAAATAAAGACATCGTCCTAAAAATGATTTAATTATTAAAATAAGAAAGTAATTGAGATTACTAAATTACACGATACGTTAATTTCAGCTATGGTCTCACATTAAAAAGCTTTTAGCCATCGAATGGTGTAAGACTGATGAAGCGGCTTATATACAACAGCATAATACTAATCTAGAGGAAAAATATAATTTGGGAGGACATTTGAAGGTAATAGATAACTTACCTAATATTAAATGTATTACGAGTATCTCTTTACAAAATTGAAAAAAGGACCTCCGAAACTGGAGATTTTTTACCATCGATGTACGGAAGGAAATGGAGGACCATTTCGGAAGGCAAAGACGGCGTATATTATTTTACTAGGCCGTCTATAATAAATGAAAAAAAAACATTATAAATAGTACTGGGAGATTACATTGACAAATATTTTTTTTATACAATTGTATTAGCTTGAGCTTAAAAATTTTCAGCTTTCCCTCGTCCCTACTCTTAGTTTGGATTGAGTTAGATAATTGAATTATTATAATTAGGTACATATTCTAGTAATAGTAGTCTCTTAGTTTTATAAAGTTATAAACGAATTATATTTTTACAGTCTATAGATGGAGTATATTTTAATGGCTTGTCAGAATGTGGAGATGCAATAATTTGTGGACTGGCGAGACGACCAAATCGTATATGCGATTCCTTTTTATATTTAAAGGTACCTAATATTAATTTATATGGTTTTATCTGTCACTTTTTCAGAGAGTTAATCTAACTTTTTTTCTATTGTACTCATTACAATTGAAATATTTGATGATGACTAAAAGTACCGATGTATATCACCAATTTAACAAATAGTGATAAATTTCAAGTATTTTGTAAACAACTTGGTAAATTATCCTTTATATATTTTTTTTATGTAACTAACGTTTAATAAACTATTTACTTAATTTTATATAGCTGAAGGAAGAAGAACTTCTTTTGTCTCCTAGTCTTCCAGATACATATTTGCAAAAACATGAAGAAAATGACGATTACAGTGTCGGTGGCATTTCGATAAATAATGTTATACCAATGCGCGCTTGGCGTTTGTTATACAATGGAAGCATGAAGTAAGTTGTGTATTTTCTATTTTTTAATAACATTTAAATAATTAATAAAAATAAAATGAAAACTTTAAAACTTCATTAAATTTTATTGTTTTATATCATTCAGTATGCCCAGCCCTTGCCCAAGTCAATTCGCGAAAGTGTTTTTATTGGAGCTTTTACCGGTTAAAATGTAAACCTGATTATTATATACAGCTGTAATTATTTTTTCAAAATTGGTAGTATAAATCTTTAGGCAAATGTTTGGCTAGCGAATTCTTATCCTACTTAAAAATATTTAAACATAAACATAAGGCTTTGAACTCATTTACAATATTGTCGTTTAATTTTTGGATCTTAATTATTAATGGATTTAACGAAGTAAGTTTAAAAATGTCACCAAACTATAATTTAAGACTTTTTCTGATGGTGTTAAAATATTTGCCCATTTCCCGCCGAATTTTAGGCTGTGACAGAATGTTGTTGAGTGACAAATTCAACGCCGTGTTTAATCTTATTACCGGAGTGAAAAAAATAAAATATTAAATAAATATTCTCCCAAGCGGGATCGAACTTACAATCGGCGCGTTTACAATCCTCCTTTTCCTTGTGCCATGCGCCACGACCGCCCCCAGCGAGAAAAGTTATTTTATGAAATACATATTGTTAATTCAGATCAAGGGGTAATCTCGATAGGATGATAAAAGTAACCGCTGATTTGACTTGGAGTGCTCAATGGCCGCAGTTTGAATATGACACGCAAATGTCGGCACTAAGTGTTGCGGACGACATGGCCAGGGAGCCATGGTCAAGAGATTACTTCAACTTAGTAAAAAAGTAAATTTGTTTTTCTTTTCAAATATCCATTTACTGTAATTGATAATTATTAGGTACATAGTTTTCTTAAAATGAAGTATGATTGAGATTCCCGTAATTTGTTACAGCGGTAGTAAATATAAACATTTCTTTTTACATTGTCACTGCATCTTGCTCATGGTAGGATAGGCAAAGGTACCTTGGGAATCTAGTGTTAGGCATTGCGTGTTGAGTGGTGGAACATCACACTTTGCCTGTTGCCAGACCGAAGAGAAGAAGATGAAAATATCAAATATTATAATAAAAAAAAATAAATATTTCATTTCCTCGAGTGGGAATCGGACCTACAATCTGACGCGTTTGCAGTTGCATGCTTGTGATCCTTTGCTACGTCAGGCCTAAATATAAACATTGCCACTCAAATTTATTATTAAGTAAATATTTTCGCCAACTGATTCAATTATGAATGTGACGAATAGACGTGCGCTATAAGCGCCGCGGTCTGATTGTACCTACACATGCTGTCTACTGAATTACAGGTTCAAATATAATAACAAAATAGTGAATGCTAAACTATTTTGTTTAAAACAATTTTCAAAAAAAATAATATTATTGTACTAGCCTATAAATAAATAGTGTCTTTTCAGATTGCACCAAACACATTACGAACAAATGGGCTGCATAATTGGCAGAGTGACTATTGACGAAAAGCCCTACGAATTAAATATGCCATGCGTGAGAGATCGTAGTTTTGGTAGATATTATTATTTATTTTCTAAATTCATGTAACCAAGATAAAATATTTATATACTGATTTTTAAAAACTACTAACTCTTACCAATTATGATAATTACTTTTTTATTTCTCAGGTCCGTTCCGAGAATGGCGTAACTTTCATCGATATGTGTATCATTTTATTTTCCTTGAAAATGGAGATTGTATGGCTGTGGGAAGTGTATCTCAACCTGCTGTAATGTCACAGTAAGATTTTTTCATAAAATTACTCAGTTTCACGCTGTATGCCGCACATGGCAGGGTAGGCAGAGGAAACTTGGGAACCTAGTGTTGAGACCCCGTTCCACTTCCGTTCCCCACTTTCCTCTGAATTTGGGGCACGCTTTGCCTTGTACCTACCAAAGCGTAAATAAAATAATTTAAATCTATTTTTAATTTTTGAATACTGAATTCAAATTTGAATTTTGTAGCTATGATAACAATTTTAGTAGAAAACTATATAAATTAAAATTTATTTAGATATTATTGTTGTGCTGTCTTAACAAATATTTAATCTATAACTAGCGAACCGCCCGCAGCTAGGTCCGCTTGAATTACATTATTTTATTTACAAAGTTAACTTCAAAAAATACTTTCTTGTACTTATGACATTAGTTTTAAGATAATATTTATACAATGAAAATAAAATTTCATATAAATAAATAAAAAAAATATAGTAATTCTGTTGAATTTAATTTTTTAAATTGACGTAACATTGCAAAACCGATTTGAAAACCGATATAAATAAAATATACACTAAATGTACATTTAAATTTGATTAGCCAATGGTGCGTTTGTAATGAGATTACCGCGTACAAACGCACAGACAAACAGACAATAAATTGAAAAATCACTAATTTGGACCCTACTACGTCAATCAACATTCTCTACCCCATTTATAGTATAGGATTTTTTTAAACAAATCAGCCATGTCCAGACAGGAATCGGTTACAGATTTATTATTAGTACTTATAGATTTTATAACAGTTTTAAATTTTTCTAATCTAACCTACAGTTATTTCTGCTAACTTTTTCAGTCTCACAATTGGATATTTATGTCGTAAGGTTGACCAAAGTGTTGTAGCTGTTGACTCTTCGGACTTTCAACTTTATCAACACGGTGAAAATCAGATACTTCCAAAAGACTATGGATTTGTTTTTAAAGCAGGTAAATTAAATTAATTTCACAAATCATAAACCGATAATCTATTGATAATTGACATGAAGACGTTCTGTTTTGAATTTATAGCTTCCCGATTGTGCTAAAAGTTAAACGTTTATTAACATACATGTTAAACTACAGCAAAGATTTAATTAATGTAAGCTATTTATTAATATAGTGGTGCTGTTATTCCGCGTATATTTAGTTGTAAGTTCAATCTTCGCGTGGGTTATAAAGTTAAGTACCTACTTAATTATTTTGTCAAATCATTTTTAAAATGTATGCCAAAAATATGTGTACTATTATACTAGTTATAACATAACGTGGTCGAAAAGAACTAACATCTCACTTTGAAATTGGAATTTTCATTTTAATTAAAAAAAAAAACAATATTAACAGGTAATAAATATTTTTTATAAATATATCAAATTTAACTGGAATTACCACATATGCTATAATTATAAATATATTTGCAAACCCGACGTTTCGATCAAATTGCTGCAGCCCGTGGTCATGAGTAGACTGCCGTCTACATTACCTACAGTAATTGATTTATAATTCTATATACGCGATTAAGCCGGTAATTTTTTTTATATTTGGCATTTATAATAATTATAAATATCAAAGGAAAATATATGAAATCCATTTTTTATATTTGGCATTTATAATAATTATGAATATTATGAATATTTGAGGCCTGTCGTGGCGCAGCGGCACAAGAGTGTGATTGTAACAGGTTCTGGGTTCGATCCCCAGTCGAGGAAATGAAATATTTAATATTTTCAATTTAAATATTTAATGTTTCATTTATTCACTCTGGTCATAAGGCAAAGCGCGGCGTTGAGTTCCGCCTTCTAACATGTAATGCTTCAAACTCGGCGGAAAGTGGGGTACGGAAGTGGAACAGAGTGTCTTAACACTAGGTTCCCGGGTTCCCTCTGCCTCGTGCGGGATACAGCGTGAAGCTGAGAGAGATGAATATCAAAAATCTAATTAAGTAATAATTAGGTATTCTAATCTCAATTTAATAAATTATTGACAAATTATAGGAGGTGAGTCTTATGCAGTTCACGTACAAGTGTTTGATGAAGACATATTTTACATCGGCAAAGACAGAGAAGCGAAGTTTTATGAAAGATGGAGCAATGTTGAGATAAATGGCGTTAAAGGCAAAGCGTGTGTTGAATGGCACTTTAATAATACGTAAGGATAATATAAACGTCTTTTTTTTATTTCTTTTTGTTTTAATTACCTTAAAAAACAAAATACGTTTCTCTCCGCTAATCAAAACGCAATGTTTTTGGAATATCGATCGAGTAAGAGAGTAAGACAAATAATAACACTCTTTCTGTTTACCCTACTATATGCAGAACAAAGTGTAAAAGAAGTTTTTATTACATAGCTCAAAATGCATAAAAAAATATTATTATTTCCAAATTTTTAAATAACATGTAATTATTATAAAACTAATCACTTTATAGAGAGTCCTTCAAAAAATGAAATCCGTGTTTTATCTATGTCATTTTGCAAAACTATTTTTAATATTTCTATTTTTTTTTAATTGCTCTAAAACGAAAAGGAAATAATTCAAAAATAAAACAAAATATATAGCGAGAAATATTAAGTATATTTAGCATTACATTTCATACAGAATAGATTAATTTTATTTTAAACATGGACTAGCAAATTATGTGTCACATGGACATTTACACAACGGTATATATCACTGTATGTTCTTAATATATCATTTCCATTTTTAAGCTAAGCTATTTTAGTTTCCTATTTTATTGTAAAAGTCAGTTCTACACATATACTTACTACACTCTGTTATGCAATATTGAATATTAACCCAGAAAAGATAGAAATACTTAAGTAATATTGTAAGATAACATCAAAAATGCATTTTACAGAGACAATAGCTACCAAATATAGAATTTTAAACAATTGACTATATTAAAACTATACAAATATATGCTACATGTGCAAATTTCAATTGGACAAAGTGGTGCAAGGCGCAAGCCTAAAAAAAATATTCGAACAGATCAGTTCATTCTAATATTAAAACGCCTATTAGGGATGTGGACATGAATCTGAATTAAAATTTAACATGATGCTAAAAATGAAATGTAAAAATCATTGTGTGTAAATAGCTTATAAAAACCTTTTAGAAACGAGTATCTGAAACTATTTATTTATTTTGTATTTTTCGGAAATATTTATGTCGGCATCCCTAGTTTTTTAGAACAGTTTTGGTTCATGATTAAACCTACTTACAATATACAGTTCACAGCAGTTTATTACCTATTGCACACAAAGGCACAAAGAAAGCTTAACCTGTGTCTTTATTGGAATACTCTCTAAAATGTATAGTCACTATATTTTACAACATCATAGTTGCTGAAAACGGATGAAATTGAACAACTTGCGTCACACTATTTAATTTTTACACGGTTCTATCACGTTTTAGGAGTTTGCAAACAGAAATTACTTTGATCGTACACGATAATAATGTATTTAAATTCCAATATAATGTACATTACATGGTGCTATTAAATAGTACACAATGGCGAGCAGAGTGTCAATAATTTACTAGTTTACTAATATGTAAACTGCATACTGATAAACTGAAAATTTTGAACAAAACAATTAAAGCAATGTGAACAATCTAAAATAAATCTTTGATGTTTTTCTGTTATTACAATGACAGGTAATAAAATAAGTTCTTACAGTTAGCTACATATTATGGAAGACAAATTGAATTCATCATAGTATTATCAATTTGAATAAAGTTGACGCGTCTATAAAAAGTCATGCAGGAAAAAAAAACCAAAAAGTTAAAGAACACTTTGTCAGTCAGATTGAGGATGTGTAGTTTTTTTAAATATTATTTAATTACAATTGTTACTTTTAAATTGTAGAGTATAATTGAAAGCTTTTCCTACTCTCAAACGTTTCTACCAAGACGGGCCAATTGACGAGAGATTATGGTTTTGTTTTAAATATTCCAATACGTGAAAATAATATTCAGTAAATATAATCAAATTGTATTTAAATATTTTTAAGAAAAGATTTTTTTTTTTAATTTATATGTGAAATTTTTAATATATGTAGTGCATTTAATAATAAATTTCTATCGACCACTAATAAATAAATGTTATTACCAACTTTAAAGTACAGTAGTAATAACATTTTAATTTCTCATTAGAATTGACAGGATTTTTAATAACCTCTAAAGAATTAAGAATATTATTAAATATGTTGTGTCCGAGTGTACCACATTTAATGGCATAAGAAATATTACTTAATTATATGGTATTAAAAGTAAACATAAAAAATACATAGTTTAGTCATATACATGTTAGAACATATCATAGACAATACTACTTTATAATTCATTTATAGAGTTAATGAAATGTATGACAAAAATATTAATTATTTTAATTTGTTTACCATTATAATATAAAATGAATAGCAAACAGGATTGGTTTTAAGATACATACTAACAACTTAAAATTTATTTGTTATTAAAACAGATAAAAAACATAAAATTTTAACTAAAATCTCTTTGGTTTTATAACCACAGATGCTAACTAAATATATACTAAACGCTATAAGAAAATATTTTATAAACTTTACCCTAAACTATGGAATGGGACAAAGACTAGAAAAGGTCGTAACACAATTTCTTATTTAATGACTTTTTAAAAGAATATATTTATATAATATGTCTCAATTCCTTAACTTCAATCACCTTTTATCAATATATATTTGATATATATTATTTATTGTTGATAATATATTTGAAAAATTGTTATTTACCTTATTTTAAAGATTGACATCAATAGTTTCAGTTTAAAACAAACAAAATCTTAGCTTTTCTGAAGAGTTTTAGCGTAATTTAATCAAACATCTTAAATTGTGTTGTTAAAAGTTATAATTAAGAGATTTATTCCATCTTCAAGATAGATCACAGACAAAAATTGAAAATGTTTAGAACATTTGATGTTTTTATAGTAAGGCCAACATTTTAAAGTTATTTTAAAATAAGTCTTGAGAGACTTTATTACTACATATACCAACTAAGGTAATTAACAAGATCATTTCCAGACGTACATAACAAAGTTACACTTTTACAAGTATCAAAAATCTCCTTCTTTAGTACACACACTTTCATTCTATTCGTTTCTACGTCATATTTTTTCTCCTCCTAATATTTCATAGTGACTTTTGATTGAATGAAAAAAATTAAAATGTTAAATAATAAAATACTACAGTTTTGTATTAAAACTAAATAAACACTATTTTGATTTGCAATCACAATAATAAATTTTAGTTAGTAATAAAAAAAACAATAAACAAGATAAATTAAACTTCAATATTGGTTATTTTCTACAGAGTAACAAATTTATAACTTGATGTCATTTGAAATGTACTAATTTTTAGCATCACGCTGTAACCCCTATGTAACAGTACAGGCAGAGGTAACTTAGTGTTAAGATACTACAGTCCCCACATTCTTTTTCTGTCTAGATATGCGTGTTGAGTGGCATGTGTCATTTTCCTAGTGGGAATTAAATTCACAGTACTTTATGTTACACAGGACTACAAACATTCATTATATTTAAAATAGAATGCCACTATAAGTAAAATATTAAAAACACAAACTTTTCTTCTAGCCTTAAGAGTTGACTAGACTTCAAAAAAAAATTGCAAAAAGCGAAGCTAACAATAACAATCTACATATTCTTGTATAATTAAAGCGAAACACTAAACGACAAAGCTAATAGATTACATAAACATTTAAATCTAAAAAAATACTAATACTTTGAATACAACCTATATTTAGGAATTATATTAAGGAACGTAAAACATAATGGATGCCCATTTAATTATCTGCACATATATGTTATGTAAAAGATCATAACGTTTAAAATTAAAAAAAAAATAATTAAAGTTTGTTTACATATAAAATTCTTACAATTATATATATATATATATATATATATATATATATATATATATATATATATATATATATATATATATATATATATATATATATATATATATATATATATATATATATATATATATATATATATATATATATATATATATATATATATAATGTATGTGAAAATTAAGCAACATTTTTATAGGTTATATTTTATTTTAGCATCAAGTTGTATCCTACATATAGCAAAAAGGATTACAGAAAACTTTTTTTTTCTTTACATTTCTCCAGTTTTTCGAGACATGGCTTTTTGTGTTGTAGAAATCATCAAATATCTTTAAAATCAAATATAATTGGAGAATATATTTTCAATTAAGAAACTACCACATAAATATATATAATATGAAATTATATATTTATTTATTTTATGAAATTCTATTTATTTTTTTTTTTCAATTATTTCATTTATTTCATATTAGCAGTGCATTTTTATCTTTGGCGTTAAATAAAAAAAACTGAGATTGAACAAAAAAAAATTAAGTAAAATCTTTTTACTATAATTATTATTTAAAGTACTGCAGTTAATTACATAGACAGCCTGTATATACATTGCAAGATGATATTGGCCCCTTTTAAATGACCATTATTAAATATTAAGATGTCTTTTCAATGCCATTTATTAATATGCAATATATTATTTAATATTTTTGGAGTTTGACAAAGAATATAAGAAATGAGACGATATTGGCACAAAAGTCAATCACCATTTACTATTATATAATTTAAGTAATTACAATTTTAAATCTACTCATTGATATAAAAAATAGAATAATATTTAAATGAATACTGACAGTTTTGACTAGATTTTTTATAATTTCTCTTTAAATTATTTGGAACAACATTATTGTACTCATCATAAACTGTAAAAATATATACATTAAGTGAAGTAATTAGTAAATAAATTATAACAAAATAATATTCTTTGGTATAGTATTAAACAATAATAATAATTGAAGTATTACATTTTCTATTATAGAATAAAAAAAATTAAACATATTTTATTTATTTTTGTAAACTCACTGCACTGCTTTAAAAAATATTGTAAACTAAAAAAAAATCATATGACATATTTTAGCTAACAATTTCAATAGGCATTTGATATCCAATAAACAAAAAAAAAGACATATATTGAAAATATTTGGATTTGACTATATTTTTTACTCAATTATAAACACAATACATAAAACAATATAATTAAAAATAAACAAACGATAATATAATACTTTTCAAGTAAATATTAGAATAATAATTCCTATAATACATATTATACTATTGTATATTGCAAATGGCGGACGTACCGGGCGCGTGGTCGAGGAGCGCTCGCCTGCGCTTTATACCTTCTAAATAAACTTCTCGGTTAAATAGACCGGCTGCTAGGGGTACGCTGAAATTAATTATATATTAGTAATTTGGAGAACATATTATATGAATATGTGAAAACAAATGGACCACTTTCAATACGTACATGTTGTATAAGGATGAGGAAGATTGTGGAAGGTGTGAAATCTAGCATACCCTAATCTTTGTATGGTAAGGAGTACAGAAAGTCAATATATTCTTAATTGATTCCATAAGAAATACTTAAATTTATGTAAAAAAATAGTACATTCGACCTTATGTATAACAATATAATTTTTTTATTAAAAACTCGTTGCTCAAACTCCACGAGTCAACGACTCCTCAAATATGCACGATTTTTTTACTCTATTCTTCCTAAACCACTGAACTGGTTTGGATCATTTTATTGAAATAAAAAAAGGGATTGGAAGTGCTGTTGTTAACAATAAAATGGTATTTATAGTGTCACTGGGAAATTACTGACATTTCCTGAAGAAATGTGAGCTCAAATGAACGACGGTGATATGGTTGGCTGTCGCAAGGAACGTGAGGCTGCGCGTTCGCGGAAGCGCTTGCCTTGGCCTTTGCAGAATTTTCAGTTTAAAATTTTCGTGTGAAAGAACTGTCTTTATTTCAATATTTTTTTTATAACTATTTAAAATTATAATTGAACCAGATAAGTGCCGTTACATACAGTGTATACTGTAATATTGTATCTAAACCACAGGGAATCAAGAAATAATATCAAATTTTCATTTTTCATTATTTCAATCTTATATTATAACAATCTCGAATATGTTATAAAAATACTTACATATCAGTTCCGGGCCTCAAAGCGGCGGAGAACAGCGCCCACACAGGTTTATGGTCACTCGTGACAACTGACTGCACTGAATTGTATGCAACGCACTTGAGACCGGAGGGGACGGGAATGCTGCTTATGCGACGGAGACCTAGAATTGCAATATATAATATTTAAATACGATACGTGTAATATAAAATAGACATAATAATAAAAACGTCTCTTTTTTTTTTAGCTTCACGCTGTATCCCGCACGAGACAGGGTAAGCAGAGGGAACCCGGGAACCTAGTGTTAAGACACTCCGTTTCACTACCGTTCCCCACTTTCCGCCGAGTTTGAGGCATTGCGTGTTGAGTGGCGGAACTCAACCCCGCGCTTTGCCTTATTACCAGAGCGAAGAAATGAAACATTAAATATTTAAATTGAAAATATTTAATATTTCATTTCCTCGACTGGGATCGAACTCAGAACCTGTCGGTTACAGTCACACGCTTGTGCCGCTAAAGAAAACAAACGCTAGAAAAACTGTTTCTTAGATCTAAGGCTTAAGTAAAGTGGCTTAGGCTTTCCTAAGTGAGTAAAGGCATCCATAGGCAAGTGATCAGTCAATCCTAAGTAATAATTTGTTTTCATATTACCATCATCCAGATGAAAATATTACTATATTAAAACACCTCTGAGATGCATCGATAAGTTTATTATTAAGACCCGTTTGGCGCATTAATATTTAAAAATGTAAAATAATAATAAAGTGAAAATGTAAATTATATTTTGAGACCTGTCACGTGACAGGTTATGGTTTCAATTTCCATTGAGAAAATTAAATATTTTCAAATAAATTAGTTAATGTTTCCATTTTTTCGCTCTAGTAATAAAGCAAGTACGACGTTGAGTTCCGCCACTCAACACGCAATGAAATTCGGAAAGTCGTCGGAAAGTGGAGAACGGAACGGAGTGTTTTAACACCCAAGATCCCTCTGCCTACCTTGCTGTGTGCTGGATACAGTCTAAAGGTGAAAAAAAACATATTTACCAGAAAAAGCTGATGATGAATTGCCTCCCATAGACTTCGCTTTAAACAGTATACGATCAGTGTATGCGGGTGCGCGCTGTTTGCTGGACGTGTCGAACTGTTGACTACCGGGATCATACTAAATATATTATATCCTTTATATAGATGTATAGACTTATTAAGTAACCATGTTTCAAGCAAATTTGGAAACTTATTACAAGCATTTATTTAATTACGCTTAAAAGTATATTATCAGATATAGATTATCAGATAAAGTCATTTTATTTATGTAGATAAACAAGTAATTAAATAAAAAAAATACTTAAAACTCAACAAATACGAGACACTCCGCTCTCATTCCTTTTCCTAATTTCTGCCAAATTTGGAGTATTGCAAGTTGATTGGCAAAAACCTCGCCCTGCCTTGTTACCAGAGAAAAGATAATGAAAATATAAAATAATTCAATTCTAATTTGAATCCCTCAGTCTGATGCGACCAAAAACGTCATTGAATTTTATTGCGTGACGTTCTCTCAAATAACCAGAAACTGGAGAACATTATGTTTAGGCTTTGGGTTAAAAAAAAAAACAATCATGTCGGTTTTTACATTCAGGAGCTACGGTGCCCCGTACATACTCACACAGGACAGAACAAAAAATATAACACTCTTTCTCTATCGACTATTAAAAAATGACTTCCTCAATAATTGAAACCAATACAAACCTTATAAGTAGGTGGGAATGTGATTGGAGCTTCCCTGAAGTCCCTGAAGGCGGCGCCATCTTCCAACACAGCGGTCAACTGGTCCGCGTGAAGCAGTCCGTGGGGTAAATGTGGGGGGAGGGGAAACTGAGGGAGATGACAATTGCTTTTAGTATTACTATTTCAATCGCCGAATTATCGAGATAGTCGTAGACGTTTCAGTTAATAACGAAACGTTTTGATATTAAGAGAACAAAGTTAAGAACAAAGAGTTGTGCCACGATATATATTTATTGAATTTTATTGAAATGAAAAATTTCTTTAGCAGCTTTTATAATTTAAACATCTATAAACAGAAAAAGCGACGGACAAAAAGACAGACACATACTACTTAGTATATTCATAACATTTAACGTGGGAAAAATGAGGTAGGAAGCAATATACAGTGTTTCTTATGCTTCGTATCCACTCGTAATCCACTCGCGGCTAATTTCCTCCAGAAATTATACATTCGTCCCATTATGATCAAGCTAACATTTTTGAAAGCTTCACTCTTCTTTTTTGTTGGCATATATATTTTGCCAGTAATAATTGATCTGTCACTCTTAACAAATCTAAGCGAAAATAGAATCTTTATAATTTTAATATGTGACGCTTTAATCAGTACAAGAGAGCTAAGCTGGTTGTTAAAAGGCCTAAATCGATTTATACTGCACAAACATATTTAAGTCAAGCAAGTGACGTTTCACCGACACTATATAAATATATGAATATATGAACACTCACACAAATGCAAAGCTCAGCTTAGACCTCGCAATGTACAAAGATACTATGTGTATTCTTTAACGGTATATCAATAAGTAATAATTACTTGTGTCTGTTCTATCCATCTTAAAACGGCGGCTCTCGGCTCACCGAGTCTAAAGTTTAAGTCACCACACCAGAACACGTAGTCGAAGTTATTTGTCACATCTGTAAAACAATATAATATGCGTTACTATATTACTTATCCACGACCGGCCTCATACCACAAGAAAATGTATTAACAGTTAATATAAATAATCATCCAAATATAACCTACCAATTCCCTACATTTAAATTATATTTTAAAAAAAAGCCAAGCCGCGCGGTAAAAGGCTAATTAACAATACATTCAAATGGTATGAATAATTAATGGTTTTTTTTCAGCTTCACGCTATATTCCGCACGAGGCAGGGTAGGTAGAGGGAACCCGGGAACCTTGTGTTAAGACACTCCTTTCCACTTCCGTTCCTCACTTTCCGCCGAATTTGAGGCATTGCGTGTTGAGTGGCGGAACTCAACGTCGCGCTTTGCCTTATTACCAGAGCAAAGAAATTAAACATTAAATATTTAAATTGAAAATAATTCAGACACTCCGTTCCACTTCCGTTCCCCACTTTCCGCCGAATTTGAAGCATTGCGTGTTGAGTGGCGGAACTCAACGCCGCGCTTTGTCTTATTACCAGGGCGAAGAAATAAAACATTAAATATTTAAATTAAAAATATTAAATATTTCATTTCCTCGATCGGGGATCGAACCCAGAGCCTGTCGGTTACAGTCACACGCTTGTGCCGCGGCGCTACGACAGGCCTCAGGAAATAAGAAATAAATAAACATAATACTCAAAGAAATGATTATAAAACTCAAATACAAAATAAAATATAAAGTAACAAATAATTAAAGCAAAACAAACAATTACATTCAATAATATAGTGTATATTGTATACCTATAGTTTTATGGTAAATCAATGCATACCTTTACTTCTATGTCTACACGGCAAATTCTTCGGTAAATCAATGGACCGTATAATCCTCTTTATATCCGACAATCGTTCCTTAACTTTTTCCTGATGAGCAGTCAAATGGGCGGTGACGAATAAAAAAGTTGATCCGAACAATGCAAAAGATATGGCCACAGCGCCCTTCGTCCTAAATGCTGTGCCCGGACGGACGGACAGACTCGCGTCCTCTGGCAGCGAGCAGAACCATATTAAGTCTCTTCTTATAAATACTGTTAAGTGTATTGTACCTGAAATATTTCTTCGTTCGTATATACTTTTTAGGCTTACGCTGTATACCGCATATTTTGTACAAAGCATAGGAAACCTAGTGTTCGGACACTCCATACAATGTTCAAACACTCCATTTTCACCCAATGTTCGACAATTTTCAACAATTTGCGTACTAAGTGGTAACTCAAGGTTTCACTTTGTTTTGTTACCAGAGCGAGGAAATGAAAATGTTGAATTATATTTTATATTACTAGCCATTATCAAATATTCTGTGCTAATTTAAAATAATGTATGGAGTTGTGAGAAATTAATGTTGAAGAAGTATTTATTGTACGCAGAAAATATATTAATAACTGGAAATCGGTTTATTTATGGCTCATTATACCAACAGGGAAGCGTATCTTTGTACCCTCGATGGTAGTAGAATCGATTAGATCTAGGAGAAAAGTTGACATTTAAATAATAAAACAATCTACAGTAAATTAAATACTTGTGTTAATATAACTTTTTTTTAAAAAAAAATTGATTTTTATAACCTTTTTATTATATACTAATAGTACCTAAAACCTATTAAGAAATAGCGATGAGTTAATGATTTTATTATGCGTTTTTGTATGCTCTGAGAATTATTTAACAAACGCTAAGCTTAGATGGTAATCTAAATTATGTAACCACATGCAAGTTACATCATAATCCTGATAATGTGCTCTACATATCAATACATTTGAAGTGACATCATTATGTAAAGTGATTTACTATTTTCTGTTTAGCAATATTTATATACATACAGAAATATCTCTCGTGCTTTAAAACTTGTAGAATAGCTCTAAATAGAAGAAAATTCCTTAATTTTTTTTATTAAATAGTCATTATAGCTAATATGTTTTTATAATAGATCATTATCAGCCGTAGAGTTTTATCATTTACGTAACTATTTGTAAAGTAAATGTGCTTTTTTCTTGTCAACATAAAAGTTAAGATATGCAAGCTTAGGCGGTATAAAGCATTACAATTTAAGTTGATAATTTAAAAAAGGACACTTTCATTTTATATACTGTGGTCTTCCAATTTCAATGCGATCTAGAAAAGGTTACATAAATAGTAACATTATATATAAACTGTTGTAAATTATTTTGTTTATTTGAATATATATAGTTTAACACCCTCGCTTCCCACTTTCCCCCAAATTTGAGGCATCTCGTGTTGAGTGGCGGAACTAAAGCCTGCCTTTTGCTTCGTAACCAGAACGAAAAAAATAAATATTAAAAATTTTATTTCCTCGACCTGGGAGCCACAACCTGCCGTACTTACAATGACAAGCTTGTGCATATGCGCCACGACAGGCGCCAAATAAATTATTAATTATTTTGTGATTGATATAAGTAACAATTGAAATCAGAGTTAATAGAAAGTTATTAAAATAGGCAAACATTTAAAAAAACATATTAGACAATACTCCTTACCTAAATAATATGAATGCAGTAACAATGTGATGGTCCCAACACTTCTTGTATAGTTATTTCCCATTCGGTACGTTCCGAGTACGATTCTTGAGTACCGATTGCGAAAATATCAGGTACATGTTTCACTTCGTTTGGGAATATAAAATCTGCTAGTTCTCTATAAAAAAAGGATATATATTCTATGTTAATTTCTCGTTAAGTGGCAGCCTCTGACACTCTTAACATGGAATTTTCCAACATTAGAGGCCTACACTTGAGGCCTGTCGTGGCGCAGCGGCACAAGAGTGTGACTGTAACCGACAGGTTCTGGGTTCGATCCCCAGTCGAGGAAATGAAATATTTAATATTTTCAATTTAAATATTTAATGTTTCATTTCTTCACTCTGGTAATAAGGCAAAGCGCGGCGTTGAGTTCCGCCACTCAACATGCAATGCCTCAAATTCGGCGGAAAGTGGGGAACGGAAGTGGAACGGAGTGTCATAACACTAGGTTTCACTTTCATTCCCTCTGCCTACCCTGCCTAGTGCGGGATACAGCGTGAAGCTGAAAAAAAAAAAAGAGGCCTACACTGAAATCTGAATGCTGTCCACCACCATCTCGGCTGGGCTTGTTATTTTTGACGGAAACCCAGATTACCTAACCAAGCGGCACTATCTTATATAAAAAATCCCAAATATTATATTAAAAAATAAATGTATATGTAATCCTACTAATTATATATATGCATTCACTCCAACATTCAATGGTAGGTATAACTCATAGATTGACAAATTTAGTGACATACATTTTAAAAGACAAAAGAATTACTATTTTGGGCCCTATTGTGGTCCTCTATAAGATTCTTTTAAATATATCGTCCATGTAGGTAATGATCGGTTACAAATTAATCATATGTATAGATGTAATAATAGGAATATAACTAACAAATAATCGAAAAATTATCACATATCTGTAATAATTAAAACAGCCATCCCATCGTCGGTGAAAGCCCGTTGCTTTGTTATCGGGGATTTTAAGACGTAAAATTTGCTGGGTTCAGTCTTTTGCCGTTCGTGGCAACCCCTGCCACTCTTAACGGAATTTTTTAAACATCAGGGGCCAATATTCAAATCTGAATTTTTACTATTATAGTAAAAATATTAAAATAAATATTGTTTTCTCTTGCCAAACGATAATTCTTACGAGTAAATAAATTTTACATACTTGGGTGGTGCTTGGCCGTTCATATTCCATGTACCAACAAAAATTTTCACCTCACGATCAGGAAATACATGTTCCAATTCAGCTGCTCCCAGTAAAGAGTGTGATGCTAATCTGCCATATAAGTAGTTTCTAAAATTTTGATAATTTCTCATATTTATTATAAAAATATACAAGAATTATTTAATTACAAAACATATATTCTCACTGTTAAGTTTAATACAAAAGAAACAGACTGGAAAGCTGTATAGAAGTATTTATCCATATAATTATAATATCATGTTGTAATAATATAATAAGCAGTAAAACTAAAAGCAAGTGTATATAAACTACTCTACTCTACTCTACTCAGCTCCACGCTGTATCCCGCACTAGGCAGGGTAGGCAGAGGGAACGGAAGTGAAACCTAGTGTTATGACACTCCGTTCCACTTCCGTTCCCCACTTTCCGCCGAATTTGAGGCATTGCGTGTTGAGTAGCGGAACTCAACGCCGCGCTTTGCCTTATTACACACATATAAACTGTTTAAATAATATACTCAGACTCTAAGAATACAGTGTCAAGATAAGTAACTATTTTCTACTATTTTGTTAAAATACTATATTTGTATTTTATTGAAATGATAATAGTGCTAAAATTATTGTGTTATTTACTTATAGCAATACCTTTGGCGTGCTTCCTGAGTAGGGATAAGACGTAGCACCTGAGCAGCAAGCAAGGAGTTACGAGCCAAGCTATCTGTGCTCCCTGCCCGAGAAGTTGAACGAGTGATTGTTGATTTGGTCCTAGGCATTGCAAGGCACAAATACGGACAACACATTAACAAGAAACAAGACAAACATCAATTAATTACCTTTAAATTTATAATTAAAAGACAAAATATTCTTTAATTCCTGATGCTTGTTATTTATCCAAGAAGCAACAATTATACTAACAGTAATTAGAAGTAATATTAATATATTTTTAAGTTATATTTCTAGATATAAAATGTTTATCAATAATATTGTTTTATTGATGTTAATATGTGTATTTTAAAGTAGAAAATAGGATGTGTTTGTATTAATGACTTACCTCCTTTTACGATCTAAAGAGCTGCTTCTGTCACTTTCAGGTGATGATGACCGGTATAATGGCTTTGATTCAGTAGAAATCAAATGATCAGCTGATAGTCTTTTAACAAATAATTTGGTCTTAGGCTTAATACCTTCGAAGGAACCTGAATGCTCAAAATACTTTTTAGTTTCATCACTTTTTGGAAAGTTTACTGTTACTTTAGGAATTTCGTCACTTTTAGTTTGAGAAACAGTTTGATCACTTAAGCTATTGCTAGAATTATTTATTGGACTACTAGGTCTAGAGTTAGAATCTTCCTTAGAACTATGATGTCCTTCTACTAAGCTCTTAGGTCGAGATCTCCTAAAGAATGTCTTGCAGCATTTTGAATTATCGTCCTCCTCATAGTAGTTCTGTTGACCCACCTGATTATGGGTGTTATTTACAGGTTCTTTATTGAAATTAGATCGATTATGAATATTGTCAATACTAGTTTCGGAATTATGTGCGCTTTGTGCTATAAAAGGATCTGCAGGAGACATAGGGCGTGATACTGATTGACTTAATTCGTCATTGGAATCTGTATCTACATAGCATCCAACTTTAGGAGATTTTTTCACAAATAGACGTTTCCGTAAAGATAATTTCTGCTTGGTCCTGGTGGGTGATGTTGTCATGTTTGGTTTAAAACCACTATAACAACAAATTTAAGTTACTAATTACATTTTAACTAAATATAGACAACATAACCTACAATAACATTTTTGAGTGACTAATGTCATTTTCATTTTGTCATTTCTTAATCAAATATATGTCATATTGCACTGAATTCGCGTTTAAAAATATACATATATTATTTCGGTAAAAAATGTGTAAAAACTATAATATTGTCATCATGTTAAAAATGTTTTGTATTTAGTAATGCAAAAGTCAATAAATTCTTGTATTGTTTGTTGTCATTGTATTGGGAGTTACCATGGTAATACATTTAATTGTTACCATACAGTGGCTTTTACTTCAGTAATTAAAGTGTTATGAATAATAAAATTATATTTTAAGCCCATAACATAAAAAGAATCTTTTAAATAAAAATATGTAAAATAAAACAGTTTATTACATTGCTACTTATATATAGTACCTAAATATTTCACATGCGCTAAATTCGTTTATAGATCCTTAGATCCCAGGGGTAAATAAAAAAATATGAGAGATTTTAATCTTTAGGAACATACGATTTAGAATACTAATAATTTACATACATACAAATTTACATACATACATATTGTAATCGTAATATTTTCTTTAATAAGTAAATAGGGCAAATGGGATATAAAAAGTGCAAGTCGTTTTTTTATAGCGCTAGTATGTTTTATTAATGAAATAATTTATTAATAAATAGTGTAATAAAAATTTAATTAAAATAAAAAATAAAACTACTGAATATGGTTACAACCAAAAATAAAAAGTGAATGAAGCAATTATTAAAACAACAAAATTAATTCGGTTTTTCCCAGCGCTGCCAGTTCCAGGAACAAATAAATTTGAGCCGTTGAAAGGACGACGTGGAGATAAATTTCCACCTACTATTGATTGAATTCCATCACCTATAAATATCAAATTTTCAATTAAGTTCAGACTTTATGTATCTATCTATATTTTACGTATTTAATACGTTATGTTGTTTAGTTTTGTGTACATATAAAAGAATTATCTCTATAGTCAGCTTTAGTGATAAAAGTTAACTTATGATATATTTGTTTATATTATGAAAATTAATAACGATACTTATCCTCGTGGGTGGGATTCTGACAGTTGCTTACATAGTTGCTTACATTTTATAAATTCAATTATTAATTACTTTAATTTTATTTTTTTTCTTCTAATAAGACAAAACGTAACGTTGAATTCCACCACCCATCATAGAATGTGTCGAACTTGAGCAAAAAGAAACAAAAACGTATTGTCTTAACGATAGAGATCTAATGTTAAGACACTGTGTCATATAGTACAACTTTGCAGAAAGAACTTGAAGCTAACATTCATTGAAGTTAACTTTTGAACGCCTGCCTACATAAGGTTGTTCTATGATTTTTTTACTTGCTCAATTACTTAAAAGTGTATCATAATGTCCTTCTTACCTATGTTACACAGATTTTGGGAACAAGCTCGATAGTAAGTGCGAAATTGCGTATCTTCTACCTGATGATTCAAGAAGGCCGGGCTCTCCTCACACCCACGAGTAAAACTTGCTACTTCATTTGCTGGGTCCTGAATGATATTGTAATAAAGAGTTTTAAAATCATTATGTTATTGTATATGATTACGAATTAAAGCCATAAAGAAAAGGCACAGCCTAAAATCACTGTGTAGTGTTTTAAACACCAGGTTCCCAAATTTCCTCTGCCTACCCTGCCATGTGTGGGATACATTGTAAAGCTGAGTGAACGAGACATAGTGAGTATAAAAGAGGAGAATAAATTAAAAGAACCGGTGACCTCGAGAAATTCCGTGCATGCGTTGCATAAGCCGTCCAGTCTACGCAAAAACTATATATGTTGGATGTCGGAATTGTTTGCTTTTGAAACTTCTAAAAATAATAATAATATATATGACCTAATTTCATATTTAAAATATTACAAAACAAAGGGATATTGTTAAAATTATTTTAGTCAATACGTTGCACGATGGTAGAACTTAATCATAGATAATGAAGCTATATAAGGCTCTTATGTGGGATACAGCTGAGTAAAACAGAGGTGCTAGCTATATTAATAAGTTATAACAAGCGTATAATAGTAAATTTTTATATATTTAAAGTAATTTAATTAAAAACTTATTTTAAACTAACATTGTTCACGTCAATCACTAAATCTTATAGTTAAAGTTAATTTATATCTTTTTTTACACACTACTTTGTTGGTAAAAATCGTTTTAATAAAGTTTAGGTACTAGGTATATAGAAGTTGTGTAGGTAAATTATAGAACTTACACGATACTCTTGTCGCATTATTGTGCAATATTTCATTGTGCACTCCACTCGGTTCGTAGTATTGGTTATGGTAAGACAAGAATGATCCGTGTCTACCGCGGAAAAACCACATGCATAACATCGTAGTTGTCCTAAAATAATAAAAATATATAGAATTTACTTTTATTTAGAGTCATAAATTATTATTCATATTTTTGTATGAATGACAATATATGAGTAAAACATAAAGGCACTTACATACATTTATAAATAAAAAATATGAAAAAAGAATAAATCTGTAAAGATTTTAAAGTTTTTAGATATGTAATAAACTTAAATTAATGTCAAATAATAATTTTTAGGCTACTTTACCTTCAGATTTTGCAATAATACACGCTATAACAATGAATATTAATTTTGTGTACATTGTGATGTTCATTTTGTTGTTTATCGCTAACACTAAATAAGTTTGCTTACTTATCGATGCCAAGTGTTAGTATATCTTATCGATTTAAATTATTGTTTATACGTATAATTCATAAAATCAAAGTATCACGTCACAGATTAATGTTTAATTTTGTTATCAATTTATCAAAGATCTTTTACGTTAAGTCCTTTTATAGAACCGACAAAATTATGATTGTTCTGAACATCTTTTAGATTATATTACAACACATAAAAAAAGTGTCCGTACATTGAATATTTTCACGGGAAATATATTCAATGTATGAAAATTTGCATAACTTTTAAATAAGGGCATTACTTCAGGGTATAATTGATTTAGAATATTGGAAACAAAGTGTCTTAACAGTATGAGAATCAAGCTACAAACGAAAGTATCATAATTATAAAATAATGATATGATTATTTTGTCAGTATATTTTTTTTAAATGATAGTTTTAAATATTTATTGTATTTTAATCTCAGCTACTTGCAGGTTAATTTGATCTATCGAATAAAAATTAACAATCTGACTGCCACTGTGTATCTGTTACCGCAACTCGCAGTCTCCAGGGCAGTGGCCGGTGTTTATCTTAATAGCTATTTCACTGCCTTCCATCTACACTGAGTAATCGATTGCTAAGCAATTACCGCTTGTCCTCCTAACGGAATATACAAGGTGTTTGCACAATTGTGGGAAATATTTAGTACCTAGAGAGGCCTGTCGTGGCACAGCGGCACAAGAGTGTGACTGTGACCGACAGGTTCTGGGTTCGATTCCCAGTCGAGGAAATGAAATATTTAATATTTTCAATTTAAATATTTAATGTTTCATTTCTTCGCTCTGGTAATAAGGCAAAGCGCGGCGATGAGTTCCGCCACTCAACACGCAATGCCTCAAATTCGGCGGAAAGTGGGAACGGAAGTGGAACGGAGTGTCTTTACACTAGGTTCCCAGGTTCCCTCTGCCTACCCTGCCTAGTGTGGGATACAGCGTGAAGCTAAGTGTTTAGTACCTAGATTTGTTTAAGACTTCTATGTATGGAACAAATTTATTATGTATATATTGCTATTGCAATTACTTAATAAAATTATATTTTATTTTAGTTGTCGTGTGTATTAGTGTATTTGATATCTAGCAACCTCTACTTGACCCACTTTCCAATGTGCGATTGAGATGAAACTTGAATTAAAATTTCGGCTCAGCTAATAATAAAATAACATATACCTAATTAGTTTTGTTGTTTATCTAAAATATTCGCCGCAACAAAATTACACATTTTCCCACTTATTTTTTACAATAATATACATTATAAGATTTGACTTAGTAAACTGTTTAACGGCGTTTTCACGCAATAATTTAAGATCTTTAACATATTTTTATTAGAATTTATTATTACACCTGCAAGTTAGATGTGATGTAAACAAAATTGTACAGATTGGAAAAATGGACGGATTCCAAGAACGGGGATGGACGGGCTCAGATTTAATATAATTTTTTATACGTTTTCTAAATAAGTAATTGTACAGTCTGTGTGACACATCCTTTTGATTACAGACTGCTTGGCTGCAGAGCTAAGACCACACCGTTTGCACTGATTACATCGTTCATAAATATAACTTTTACTACAACTATCAGTTCTGACACAGCTAATATAGGATCTCATATATTTGATTTTGTCGCTGTATATACTATTTTTCACAACTCAGTTAGGCTATAAGATTAAATGTTTCCTTTTATGGAAAGGAAAACTTAGTCGTTTCACAACTTACTTACGTTAACACGTACTTACGTGTTATATCAAAATTCAAAATATAACCTTTAGGTAACAACATATTTTTTTTCTGTTTACGATGTTTCTTGCACATGACTAGACACAGCAACTGCACGGTGTAATTAGAGGTAACTTGGTAACATAATGTTAAAAACACTACTTTCTACTTTTACTTCCCTTTTTCTGCCGAATTTGAGATTGAGTGGCGGTACTCAACGCCGCGCTTTGCCTTGTTTTCAGAGCGAATTCTGTATTTTACAAATATCTGCGCACTAAAGAGTCTATATAATAGTCTTATCCTCAGTGTAGGTTTTTATTACTATTATAGTAAAATTAGTAATCAATATTAAAAATATTATATATATATATATATATATATATATATATATATATATATATATATATATATATATATATATATATATATATATATATATATATATATATATATATATATATATATATATATATATATATATATATATATATATATATATATATATATATATATATATATATATATATATATATATATATATATATATATATATATATATATATATATATATATATATATATATATATAAAAAGAACGGAGTGTCTTTACACTAGGTTCCCGGGTTCCCTCTGCCTACCCTGCTAGTGTGGGATACAGCGTGAAGCTAAGTGTTTAGTACCTAGATTTGTTTAAGACTTCTATGTATGGAACAAATTTATTATGTATATATTGCTATTGCAATTACTTAATAAAATTATATTTTATTTTAGTTGTCGTGTGTATTTGTGTATTTGATATGTAGCAACCTCTACTTGACCCACTTTCCAATGTGCGATTGAGATGAAACTTGAACAAAATTTCGGCTCAGCTAATAATAAAATAACATATACCTAATTAATTTTGTTGTTTATCTAAAATATTCGCCGCAACAAAATTACACATTTTCCCACTTATTTTTTACAATAATATACATTATAAGATTTGACTTAGTAAACTGTTTTAACGGCGTTTTCACGCAATAATTTAAGATCTTTAACATATTTTTATTAGAATTTATTATTACACCTGCAAGTAAGATGTGATGTAAACAAAATTGTACAGATTGGAAAAATGGACGGATTCCAAGAACGGGGATGGACGGGCTCAGATTTTAATATAATTTTTTATACGTTTTCTAAATAAGTAATTGTACAGTCTGTGTGACACATCCTTTTGATTACAGACTGCTTGGCTGCAAAACTAAGACCACACCGTTTGCACTGATTACATCGTTCATAAATATAACTTTTACTACAACTATCAGTTCTGACACAGCTAATATAGGATCTCATACCTATATTTGGTTTTGTCGCTGTATATACTATTTTTCACAACTCAGTTAGGCTATAAGATTAAATGTTTTCTTTTATGGAAAGGAAAACTTAGTCGTTTCACAACTTACTTACGTTAATACGTACTTACGTGTTATATCAAAATTCAAAATATAACCTTTAGGTAACAACATATTTTTTTTCTGTTTACGATGTTTCTTGCACATGACTAGACACAGCAACTGCACAGTGTAATTAGAGGTAACTTGGTAACATAATGTTAAAAACACTACTTTTTACTTTTACTTCCCTTTTTCTGCCGGATTTGAGATGGAGTGGCGGTACTCAAAGCCGCGCTTTGCCTTGTTTTCAGAGCGAATTCTGTGTTTTACAAATATCTGCGCACTAAAGAGTCTATATAATAGTCTTATCCTCAGTGTAGGTTTTTATTACTATTATAGTAAAATTAGTAATCAATATTAAAAATATTATATATATATATATATAATATATATATATATATATATATATATATATATATATATATATATATATTATATATATATATATATATATATATATATATATATATATATATATATATATATATATATATATATATATATATATATATATATATATATATATATATATATATATATATATATATATATATATATATATATATATATATATATATATATATATATATATATATATATATATATATATATATATATATATATATATATATATATATATATATATATATATATATATATATATATATATATATATATATATATATATAACAATTTGGTCGCGCACGTAAAAAGTAAACATTTAATCTATAAATACAATAACCAAGGGTGTATTTACCCTAGGGCCAAAAGGGCTATAGCCCGGGGCGGCAGGCCACGAGGGGCGGCCCAGGGGCAGCCCGGGCTTCGGTTTGGACGTTTGAAAAAATACAAAAAAATATTTTAAGACATAAGCTTAGAACGCCCCTGAACCACTTTTCTACGTATAGATTTCACATCTGAAGAATTCGAAATTCAATTGAAATATGCAAGCCGCCCCTTGTCCTGAATCGGTTGAACCGTCAATTTTTTTTTTCGCCTCGGTTTTCTTTTCACATTTAAAATTTGTCCACAGAAAAATAATGTAAAATATAAAATCTATATTTTGTTTTGTGTTCTTTCATCCTTTTTATTTTTTTCTTTCGATGAGGTAGTATGATGTTGGCCCTGCGACCTCTACAGCGCCACCGAATAGCTATGATCTTGAACTTGTCACCAGATTGAGTGACTGAAAGAGATACTACGAAGTTGCAAGGGCGCCTCTTGCGAGACTCGAGCCTCGAACTGCGAACTTTGTTTGTAGTGGGGGGCCCCACTCAGTTCGCAAGCCGAGCTAGCCGTGAATACCCTTTTGGAATTTATGTTTGGCACCCTCTCGCACCTTGGCGCGCTTGGGCTGCTGTATAACTGGGACCTCGTCTCCACCGGCGTATCGTGTGCTTTTGCGTTTATGTGTAGTCCTACCTACTTGTTTCACTTTATTCGCGACTGTAATGGGGTCAGCTCGAGCTATCGAATAGAACATTGCGAGGTCTACGGTAGACCTTACGGAATATTCCCTTAGCTACGGGGCCACTCCCCGTAATCGCAGGTTTTTACCACCAGGGTGTTCGGATGGGCCGAGGCCTTTTCAAAGTAGCTACTGGACAGTTTCCTGCAGTGCTCTTGAATGGAGTCGAGATTGATGTCTCGATGTAGATCTATGTTGCGCATGAACAAAGGAGCTCCCGTGGCAATGCGCAAGATTTTGTTTTGCATAATTTGAAAACTAAGGAGGCTAGAGACGAACACTAAACTGGCATATGTGAACATTGGCCTGATAGAGGTGGTGTACAGGCGGATTTTATTTCTAAAGGACATTTTAAATTTAGCACAGACCAGCGGGTATAGGCAAGAGAGTACGTACACGTACGAGCTGGGCTCTTAGTCCATTTTTATTCAATGTAGTGTTAGATACTATCTCGGCTCACATCCAAGACCAGCCTCCGTGGCTGATGATGTATGCCGATGACATAGCACTCACTGACGAGGATCGGCTGATGCTAGAGCGTAAAGTGAACCTCTGGAATGGTACGCTTAAAAACGGCGGTCTTAAACTGAATAAGTCGAAGACCGAGTACATGGCTTTCAGGAGACCGGACTCAAGAACTATCCATATAACCAAGCCAATTTAAAACCACCCGCTAAGTCGGAAAAGTTCAGGTACCTCGGATCCGTTATGCACGAGTCTAGAGGCATCTATCACGATGACAGATGCCTCCAGACTCGTGCATAACGGATCATGATTCATGGTCGGATAAGCGCTGCCTGGGCCAAATGGCAAGACGTCACTGGTGTGATCTGCGATCGCAGAATACCGACCAACTCAAGGGGCTGATATACAAGAGCATCGTTCTACCGGTTGTTTTATACGGCAGCAAATGCTGGCCAGTATTATTTTGGGCACACTAAGGAGCTTCATGTTACGGAAATGAAGATGTTGAGGTGGATGTGCGGCGTAAAGTGGTCTGACCGCATACGTAACACATTCATTCGAGGTAGTCTTGGAGTCCGTGACATAGCAGATAAGCTAAGCCCTAAGACCTATGTCGGACGCGAGTGCCTTGATATGTCTGTCCCTGGAGTGAGACCTCCCGGACGCCCAAGGAAGCGCTGGTTGTATGTCTTGATGCAGGATATAAGAGCCAATGGTCTAACCACTGAGGACTTAAAAAATCATGCAAAGTGGGGTAGGCTTAGTAGGAAGGCAGACCCTGGCACAGCAAGCCGGGATTAATGCCAGGAAGAAGAAGTACGTACGTCCCTTTCCGGCGTACGTATCTCATGTGCTCTTAGAAATTGAGTTTGTTATCCAGGATTACTCCTAGATATTTGGCACTCTGTGCTTGAGGTATGATTTTGCCTTGCAGAAGAACAAGAGGCATGCAATTCGTTTGGTCGAATAGGGAAGAATACTGACGTACTCTTTTCAAGGTTAACTTCGATATTCAGCTTCGACCATTTAGCCAGGTGCCCAGCCTATTGGTGGCCACCTGTAGGCGATCGGCTTATAGAACTGATTTGCAGGCAACACCGGCTCTTATAGGGCGTCTACTGGATAGGGTACCTTCGACACGGAATCTGAAAGTGTGATTCGATAAGTAAGCTTGTATGATGTGCACGAGTCTATCTGGCACTCCTTAACGTACGAGCTTGAAAATCAAGCCATTATGTCAGACTTTATCGAACGCCTTTGCAACATCTAGGAAGATTGCCGCAGACGGCATTTTGTGGTTGGAATGGGAGGTCCTATGATCCAGAATATGCTCTGTGATCCTATGGAATTTTTTCATTCCTTGATGGGGTGGAAAGTTACAGTAGCCTAGGGCGCGCAATCTTAAAATACGCCCTTGTTTATGACTTAATTTTGTCTCTTGAAATAGTCATTACGTCAGCTAAGGTATTTTACTAATACATAAGTTTTATCCTGTAAAATAAAATTTTTCGTGTTATGTGTTAAAGACAGAGAGACACTAAGGAAACAAAATTATTTAAAACAAAAATGATTTTTTCAATGAGAAAGAGTAATCCAGATGTTAGTCGACTCAATAATTATTATGTGCAATTATTGAGCATTTATTTTTATTTTTTACCTTCACGCTGTATCCCGCAAATGGCATTGTAGGCAGAGGGAGCTAATTACCTAATCCTCTTCTGTTCTGTTCCCACTTTCCGTTGAATACAGAAATACAGGGCATAGCGAATTAAGTGGCGGAACTTAACGCCGCGTTTTCCATTGGTATCAGAGCGAAGACATTAAAATATTGAATATTTCATTCCCTCAAGTGGGAATCTAAAATTACAACCAATTAAATTCATTCAATATATTCGAAAAAAAACAATACAGGGTAGGCATGGCCGCCAATACATTAAGCTATGCAAATTTTAAAAAATCATAGAAACAAAACTACAAGGCTTAGGAAACATAATCTTGATTTATAATAAAGTAAACACAAGGGAATTTGATGTTTTTAAAATAACATCACTGAGATGCGTACCATCCATACGTACACACTTTGAATCTGGACCTCGAATTCGTAAAAACGTGCTAGCACATCGCTCGTGGGATAGTGGACATTTCCTCGCAAATGTCGTTGTTAAGCTGGGCAATTGTCGGTTTATTGGCATAAACGTGGCTCTTGAGGTACCCCCAGAGAAAAAAAACCCAGTGGCGTGAGATTTTGGCTCCGAGGAGGCCATGGAATGTCCCCTCGACGCGATATCAGTTTTCCAGTAAACATTTCGTTTACAACTGCTAAGGACTCATTGAATGTATGCTATGTCGCGCCGTTTCTGTTAAAACGAGGTCTATTTGTTATAGGCTACAAAATTATGCAGTTGTGGGAAGAAAAAGTTACGTAACATGTCTGTATAGCGATCAGAATTTTCTGTTACGGTTTGACCTAGCTCATTTTTGAAGAAATAGGGTCCTATGATTACTTCAGCCAACATGGCTTCCCAAACTGTCACTTTAAGCGAATGCAATGGTCTTTGTTGTTTTAATTTGGGATTTTCTGAAGCCCAATACTGACAATTATGGTTATTTACATATCCACTTAAATGAAATTCATCCGAGAAAAGACTATTGTTCAAACTTCGAAAACGCTGTGACATTCTTTCGGCCAAAGCACAGCAATGATGGTGGTAATTTGGTTTCAATTGCTATACTAATTGAAGTTTATACGGATGAAATTTTAAAATACTTTTGCCAAAATACGCCTTAATGACGTTCTTGATATATAGTGAGCTCAGTTGATCTTTATTGGGTTTACGATCCGATTCAAATTGAATTGAAATTCGCACGCCTTTCTGGCCCAGTACTTCCTCTTTCCATTTTGATAATTTCTCATTGTGTGATTATAAGGGCTATTGATATCAAAAATATAAATCCTAAAATACAACTACACTATCGGTTTGAAAGACAAAATAAACAAATTTTTGCTTGTTGTTGAAGCAACAACAAATTCGATGGTAGGCATTTTTGCAACATACTACAAAATCTGCAAAATTAAGCCTTATGTTTCATGAAAAAATTGAGATTTTTAATAATTAATTTCAAATACAAACTGAATATTGACTATAAATAAATGATAAAACCGATTTCAATTTCTATCTATCAAGGTGAATTTATATAAGATTATTCGCATAAAAATCTGCAAAAAGTTTTTTTTTGCAGATTTTTATGCGATGTTGATCTTTATTATATTTTGAATGTAACATAAGATAGTTCTAACAATATATAAAAAAATATTTCACATTAAATTAATAGTTTTTGATCTTTTTGCTTGTTACAATGACTGATGTTTCTACATACATATAGACACAATTGTCATTGCAATTGTCATTGCAATAAAAGAGCAACAGAATTGTACATTTTGCGTTATTGATAGTTCAGTAATTATTTCCTTGCTATTGTTTAAACGCTGTTTACGAGTCTAAGTGCCAAAACTTTCTATTTTCCGTTCTCTGTTGTTTGACTGTCACTTGTTAGCTGTAAATAGAAAATGCCATTTATGAATTTTAACTTCCTAGAACGTAATATAATAAGCTTCAAAAGAACAAATAAGACTACATTAACCAAACAAAATCCTAACATAACTTTAATAATAATGAGAAGTAAAAGGAAGTGTTGTTAGAAATAAAATGATTAAAACTGTTATACTTTATTTCTGAAAGTTATTTTTTAATTTTAACTATACAAATAATTAGTGTCCAACCGAATCAGCTTTCTAGCTCTTAGTTTTAGCCGAAACCGAAAGCGAAACTTACCAAAACACATTTAAAATATCTAAGATGTATGGCCGCAGCTAGAATTCTTGGCTGAAACCGAAACCGAGACGGAACTTTCAATGGGTCACTACAACTAAAACTCACGTGATTGCACGTGAATGCGCCTCCACGTTTTTCAGGTACCAGCACCCTTAAGTCGATTAAAATATGCAAGTCATCATTTTTTAAAAGCTTTTATTTAGTTTGACTTGTACGTTAACAAATCTTTCAAGTTTAATTTGACCCACTTTCCGGTATCCGATTGAGCTGATATTTTGCATGCTGGTCCAGAACCGACGACAATGCATGTTAATCATAAACGTGACTTCGTACGAGAAATCTCCTCAGCGGTAAATAACAGGGACATCAAATTTTGTATACCCACCATGAAATAGATGCCACATACAGGGTTGTCTTCGAACTACGGAACTCCTCAACATTTAACTGCTGGGACTTGAATTTCGTATACGTATTCGTTTATGATAGGCAGTTGGTAGGCTAATTCGTCTATAACGTATGCTGGAGGAGTATGTGTCTACCTACTACTATAGAATATAGTTTATCCTAATAATAGTTTTCCCGTTTCTTAAGTTATTCTGTTGAAGGACTCTCCGTTTTATAAATGGACTTTCGTATTGAACGATATGTATCGATTGAAACTAAAAAATATAAAATAGTATAACTATTGTAGTGTTTGTATCTATTTAATAGATACGTAACATTGTCTCATGTACACCAGTAGAGGGGGAGAGTATTGTGACAGACACGGTACGGGTCGGACGTGCTCCCGCGCCGCTGCTACCTGGTGTAGTGGTGAGCCAGTGATAGTGATCCCAGTATCCTTTACGAGTGTGTAGTGTCTATAAAGCCATACACTACAAGTGGCGACGAGGATAAAGGTATGAAAGCTTAATTATTATAAATACGGAAGAAAAAGCGCAATGAGGGTAGAAATCAGTAAAATTATTTATTGAAATAACATTAGAAAGCTAAAAAAAAAAAAAAATATCAGGTTGGTTCTTTCTTATTAATTGTTCTAAATATAATTGACAAACAATGGAAAATGATAAATATTATTAATGTAATATTAAAATGTAATCGATAAATATTAAAGGTGATTAATTAATTTTACAAAGACAACGACAACAACGATGTATGGAGGTTTGGTTAAATTTTGTAATGATTAAACAGATCCTTTTTTATAAAATATATAACATTTGCAATGTAATTAAGTTTAGGTCATACGTCGATTGCATGGGATGTTATATAGATTTATATAAAGATATGTATGTATACATATTATGTTTAATGAAGTATCACAGCATTTTATCTTGCTGAATTTATATTAGTTTTCATATATATTTAGTTTACGACGAGTTCAATTTTACTAAAGTAATTAGGTTGTTTTAATTTTTTTCACTTTATTTTATTTTATTTTGATTTTTGAATATCCCGTCAAAATTTTCTACCGCAAAAAAAAAAAAAAGAAAAGGATGAAAGGAGGAAGGATATTCACAATATTACTTTATTAAGATGTTGCGAAATGGCTTAACATTATCCAGTAACATAAAATTATTGCCTATACGTAGATACGTTCTGTTTAACCATTTAAAATTAAAATTATAATTTAAATAGACAGAAAATTATAATTTAAATAGACAGTAGTCGTAGTGGCACACACTTGGACAGCGCCGACTGATTGTGGAGGCGGATGGTTGGTGCGGGTTCGACTCCCACTCGGTGGAAAGATTATAATTAAAACGTTTTACTTGGAAAATTTAAGGTTACATTCAATTAATGATTTAAAATAAAATTGCTATATTTTTCATAATTACCTAAACATTAAATGTATATTCAATAACAAGTAAGAATATATGTAATATTATTATTAATTCGAAATACTTTTAAATATATATGATATTTATCTGATTGATCTAAGTGTTACTTACCTTATATGAATAAGTACAATGAGCTGAGGGTTCGATTCCTGCTTATTGCAATAAGTTAAAATGTACATCTTTGTAAATTAAGTAATATTGCTCTGGAACAGGTGAGTAATTTGAGATTTAGGTTCAATTCTCGTTTGATATAATAAATTATAATATTACATAGGAATTTCTGTAAATTAGAGCTGCTCACCGGAATTTTATTAATTTAAAATTGATCATCAGAATTCCATTAAATTGGAATTAGTCATCGGTATTCCATTAAATTGGAATTACTCATCGGTATTCCATTAAATTGGAATAGGTCTTCGGTATTCCATTAAATTGGAATAAGTCTTCGGTATTCCATTAAATTGGAATAACTCGTCGGAATTCCATTAAATTGGAATTAGTCATCGGTATTCCATTAAATTGGAATAAGTCTTCGGTATTCCATTAAATTGGAATAGGTCTTCGGTATTCCATTAAATTGGAATAAGTCGCCGGTATTCCATTAAATTGGAATAGGTCTTCGGTATTCCATTAAATTGGAATAGGTCTTCGGTATTCCATTAAATTGGAATAACTCGTCGGTATTCCATTAAATTGGAATAGGTCTTCGGTATTCCATTAAATTGGAATAACTCGTCGGTATTCCATTAAATTGGAATAGGTCTTCGGTATTCCATTAAATTGGAATAACTCGTCGGTATTCCATTAAATTGGAATAGGTCTTCGGTATTCCATTAAATTGGAATAACTCATCGGTATTCCATTAAATTGGAATTAGTCTTCGGTATTCCATTAAATTGGAATAGGTCTTCGGTATTCCATTAAATTGGAATAACTCGTCGGTATTCCATTAAATTGGAATAAGTCTTCGGTATTCCATTAAATTGGAATAACTCGTCGGTATTCCATTAAATTGGAATAGGTCTTCGGTATTCCATTAAATTGGAATAAGTCTTCGGTATTCCATTAAATTGGAATAAGTCTTCGGTATTCCATTAAATTGGAATAGGTCTTCGGTATTCCATTAAATTGGAATAACTCGTCGGTATTCCATTAAATTGGAATAGGTCTTCGGTATTCCATTAAATTGGAATAAGTCTTCGATATTCCATTAAATTGGAATAACTCATTGGTATTAAATTGTTATTAAATTAGAATTGCTCAACGAAATCCATTAAATTGGAATTAGCCCTCCCAATTATAATAAATTGAAATTACTTATTGGTATTCCATTAAATTTTAATAAAAGTAAATAAAGGTCTCAAAAGTTATTATCAGTTAGATTTCAGATCGCCCCATTAAGCCATGGAGAGTCAATTACTTCTATCGGAAATTAGACTTAGATGGCAATGGTATACCAGTTGTATGAAAGTGGCAATAAGGGAAGCGGTCTCTGCAAATATACTTTAAGGCCGCTGAGGTAACCAATCCTATAAGAAATGGACAAATTATTGGACAATGTCGATAGACAGAGCTAGACGTCAGAAGATGTAGGCGACGAAATCACATTGGACGAAATACATTAGAAATTGTTACAATTGTAAACTTAACAAGAAGCAAAAATAAAAAAGATTTAAGATTGAATAAGTGGAATAGACAAAATAATAAAGATAACATTTAACTAATATATTTTAGATGTGGAACCTCTGCACATCTTTTACGAGATCTACCCTGTCCAGCAAAGGGTAATAAATGCAACGAGTGTGGAAGACTAGGTCATTATCAAATATGTTACTATATTCGAATCAGAAACATAAATTTAAAACAAATAAAAAAGGTAAAATTAGAGAAACAACAAATATAGGAGCTACCAATAGAAAATTACTTGAAAATGAAGATGTTCAGTATATATTCAATATGAATAATGATGCAACAATAACATGTGAAATAAGAAGAGTATATTCAAATATTCTTATCGATTCTGGATGCAAGATGAATTTAATATCTAACAGAGAAAGCTAAATAAAAACAAAATAATTTGCTATAATCAAAAAGCAATTCTAAAAAAACAAAAAAAAAAAAAAAATTAAAGTATCAAGGTGTCATTTCAAGCTACTATAAATGTAAATGGAAAGAGGGAACGTAATACTATTTATGTTATTGAAAATGAATCTGGAAATGTACTGCATAAATAACAGAAATAAAGATGGTAGTATTAAAGTTAGGAATAGACAGAGACAATATAGAAATTTTGATGGATATACCTATATATTCAAGAATCAAGAAATTACTTTACGCTGAGATAAAGAAGAGTTACATGAGCATTCACCATGTATCTCCAATAATTATAATTCTTAAAAATGATGGCGATGTTCGGTTATGCGTTAAATACGTAATGCAAGCGCTGCTATCTTAAGTGAAAGTTTGTCTCCTAAAATAAAGAAGGCACAATGTCTAGACCTTTGACATAATTAACGCTTACCATCAGCTTCATCTTAATTCAAGATATTTAACACATTTATAACGTCAAGTGATTTATATAGATATAAACTTAACATAAGTTTAACTTATGCAATGCTACAGAATGTGAAGGAATTATACTTTTTATTTATGACATATTAATTTGGGAAAACACAAAAAAAAAAAAAAGAACGTGACTTGCGACTTGCCATAGTGTTAAAGGTATTGAAGGAAAATATTTTTATTAAAATGAAAATGTACTTTAAAACGCAAAAAAAAAAAAAACTTTTAAGGTCATGAATTCAAAGCAAAGGGAGTAAAACCGTTTTGCATATATAAAAGGTATTTCTGAAGTTAGAGTATTAAGAACAATAGAGTTACAAAGTTTTCCAGTTAGTAAACTATAAAAATAAATGTAAATGTTAGTAAACTATAAAAATAAATGGATCCCTATTTTGGCTACGTTGACTGAACTTCATAAATTCTTTAAGACCTTAAGACAAAAATTAGGAATAATAATTAACCTTAATTTAAAGATACTGGAATAGTGATTAATAAATCGTTTAAAAGACTAAAGCAGGCACTAACAAAAATTGAAACAAAGGATATGATGTTAAAGATAAGATAAAAGTCATAGATATAGTCAAATACAGAAGGAGGTCGAAAGTATTTCTCTCTGATAAAGAGGTTTTACTTCTGCAGGCATATCGCTATTATAATAAATGTAAACGCGGAAAGACTAATCTCGCAGACCTGCTATCATGATTTTGTGAATACTCTTATCAATCTATTAAGCCATCGATATAAAGCCATGTCCATTATATTGTTGAACTAGCAAACTCAATGTATAAAATTAAAGCTTCAGAAACGAATCTGGACATTAAGAGGAATAAAAAAGTAATTTATAACAATCAATGGGATGAATGCGTTAAATCGTACAAAATATAATCAGATGAATTATTCTTTTATGATAATATGCTTTTAGAAGGGTACAGATTAGGAATTCTTAAAGGTCTCAGGTACCATATATTATGTGCAGCTCATGAAAGTAATTCTGAGATTGTTGGCATGAAAAGCCATTTTCGCTGTAAAGTATAGTGGCCTTGATAAAGACGTCTGACGGATTGAACGAAGACGTTAAACTTATAGTGAATGGTTGCAAGGGGTGCACGTTAGTCAGTTAATCAAATCTTCAAGCACCAATGGAATATATTGGAACCATTCTAAGTAATGATTGTAGTTTACTTGTTATTGATTAATATATTCGCTATAAACATATTAAAATAACAATAGATCAATCGAACGTATCAAGTGCATTAATAAAAAACAATGCAAGAAATCTTTAGTAAACCTGTGGCCGCTTATAATGGCCGTTTTCAGCGAAGAGTTTTAGTATTTTTGGGAAAAACTATATCTATGTATATATAGTAATGTCAGACTTTTTAATACTGTGCCATATTAGCCACAAAAAAAAAAAAAAAAGAATAAAGTACAACGAGAAGGAAATATTAAAAAGACATAAGTAAAAGTGACAAGAAAAATATTAAAGAAGCTGTATATGAATAACTAATTATGTACATCCGCACTACTCGTTTCGTAACGGGAAAGGCTTCATTAATTCTGGAATTATTTTTTAAAAACCAATAAAAAGGGATAAAATCCCGATGTTAAAATGATATGAATATATGAATTAATTGGAAAATAACACCGATGTAAGAGATGATAAAGCGGAAAAAGGAAAAGGAAAGGAGTACGGAGACAGGAAGAGAAAAGCAAAATACATAGAACTTACAAAAGGTGATACAGTATATATTAAAGAAATGGATAAGACTAATATTCCCGCACCTCATGTAATGGGGAAATGCAATGATGGAGAAATATAAATATCAGTAAAGAAGTCAGTAGAGGAATTGAATGATTCAGATGAGGATAAGTTAAAAGAATAATAAACAGGCCTTTATTGCTGTGTTGGATAATTAATTTATACTATAAGGCATATAAAATTGTGTATGATTAAAATAATAATGAGGTAGAAAAAACATAAATAACAAATATTAAAAAGGAAGGGATGTAGTGTTTGTATCTATTTAATAGATACGTAACATTGTCTCATGTACACCAGTAGAGGGGGAGAGTATTGTGACAGACACGGTACGGGTCGGACGTGCTCCCGCGCCGCTGCTACCTGGTGTAGTGGTGAGCCAGTGATAGTGATCCCAGTATCCTTTACGAGTGTGTAGTGTCTATAAAGCCATACACTACAACTATAAAAAACTTTTAAAACAAGCTTTTATTTAAGTGCCCTTAAAAGATCAAAATAAAATTTTAAATCACACTAACCACATTCATTTATCATTTTACAGAATTAATATTATAATAAAAGCTTTTCGCGATGCCTAGAAGAAATCTCTACATATTCAATCACATGAAATTTAAATTAAGAAACATTTTGACAGATCAACTAGGTACTGCAAGCTTGTTTTAAAAGTTTTTTATAATTATTTTTTTTTGTAACAATGATACCCTTAATGTTTGCTGAATTTGTAATAATAAGCAAAAATATGAATTACGAGACTTGTGTGTTCTGTTTGCTTGCATAACAAGTTACTCTACATTTGATTATTAAAATAAAAAACGTTGTATACTATGTCTTAAAAGCTTTGCAAAAGAAATGTATGTATAAATTGGTATCAACGTTACTGAACGATACTGTCTTTAGTGTTGATACGGACTGTCCTTAATGGATTATAATCATTTGTTGTGTAACAAACCATTCTAGAAAAACCATAACCATATAAAGAATGTAACTAACTTTTCAAAAAAGTATATGTTTTTTAAAACCTTTCTACTATGAGGACCTTCCGACCAAGGATCTTTATCAACAAATCGAAAAAAATCGAATATGTCGTCAATAAATTAAAGTTATTTTGATTGAACCATTTTGTTAAATTCAGATATCAGACTTTGTTAAGCCTTTATGAAATTGAAGTTCATGATAATAATTAAGAGATCAATTTCAATATTAATCGATAAAACTACGTATACGTTTTTCAATTCTAACAATGTTGATGATTAATTTGTTATGATAAGCCAATGAGTTCACCGTAAACGTTATCTTTGTTAAACGCTATGTTTGCAAAGTGACAATTTGAAAAAAAATAATAAATAAACGTAAATCCGTAGAAGAACAAGTATGCAGTTTACTCATGAAATTTTAACGTGATCCTGATTTTGCCCGCTTCGCTTATGGTGAAAGCCGGAGTACCCTCAGATATATAATATTTATACAAAACTTCATCAGTCGTAAAGTGAAGACGAGTTGTGATCAAGTGGATATATTTTTAAATAAGCGTACCGACGTACGTAGTCTAAAATTTGTATGTTGTATTGTAAGATTTTATAAGTACACACATATCGCTACTTAATTATATTACTTTTTTTTATATCGTTCAAAGTAAGAATTGAAATTAAAATAATTCAACACGCGTTTACTGAAATTATAGAAAGATTTTTATAAAAAGCAACCACATCTGTTATCTAATTTATTTCATCATCAAGAGCTACTATACTTATACAAGTACGGCTAACAAATTCCACCAGAATTAAAGAAAAATTTTATTATTTAAAAATAGCTATCAAGGCAGTTTGTAAATATTGGTATAATGTTCCTGTCCCACAACAACTGCATCAATTTCTAAGTCACACTGTTTAATTAAACATTTGTTAATTGAAGCCTTTTGATAAATACCTACTAGTTATTGTGGTCGTTACCTAATGACATAGGCGGTGCGCTTTGTTTAGCGTAATTATACGTAGCACTAATTTATGGTTGTTAACTAGACAAATAAACTATACCTTTCCTGTGATAACAGCGCTTTCATAAAACATATTTATAGATAAACATTGAATATGCAGTCCATATTCTCTACATATTTTAAATATATGTCATATTATTAAAGTTCCGTAAATCACAAGATTAAAACAAAACACTACGAGTGTTTCTCGTATTGCACTTTGCAGTCCGGTTGTCTGTATGCCCATCTCTTAATACCATTTATGGAGATTTAGCTGAAATTTATATAAAATTTTTAACATAGACATAATATAAGCATTTTTTATAATATTATTAAGCTTTTAAGTCAATGTGTATGATCTGAAAAGATGCGACGCGTTTTTACGCATCGTTATGCTGCATTTTCTCCAAAATTGACATGCACTGTGTAATAAAAACCCGTACAAATAGAAATTTAGACCTGATGACCGACAATTATGGATTATGGCGAAAGACGATACTTTACAATAAAAGAAATTTGAATTTATTGTATTTTGCATTTTATACAAAATGAGTAGACGAGAAGGTATTCCTGCAAACTATAAATTGTTTTTTAATTATTTAACGACTGAATAAACTACGTTCGGTACGGTCCGTCTGTTATGAATATTTATCCCGAGACCACAAATACGCGTGAAGCCGAAATGAATATCCAAATATTCATGTCTACGGTTCCTTGAAGTACAGAAAAATTCACGCATGGTAATCCATAAAAGTATGACATTCGGGGCCATTTATAACATTTGGTACGAAAAGAGAAATTACAATAAAAATTTGGGGTAATCTGAAAAGTTAGAATGCGCAGGTATTTTATAGAAATAGAAGAACATTTCTAGAAAAAAAACAATACAACTCATAGTTTATTTCATACAAAATGATTGGATACATCCCCAAACTTAAGTTTCTACATTACTCGCCGTACTCCTCACTTGGCAGAGGGAACTTGGAACCTAGTGTTGAAACACTCCGTTCTGCATTCTCATAATGATTTTTTTATTGGACTACATTTACGAAATTTGCCTCAAAATGAGAACTTGCGGTACAGATAAATGTCCTAATAAATATCACACACTTATAATTTTACTTCAATAACATAAAATGAGTGCATATGCCTGCAAGCTTTAGTTTGTCAAGGTAACTTAAGGTTTTTATAAGGGGTAAAAGCATTCAGGGTATCATTTTAAATTGTCTATGTAACAATTAAACCAAAAGAGCGTTATATTTATATATTTTATTGTGTATTATGTGCTCATTTTCAAGAACGTATTATGAAATTACATCAAATGTCTTATAAAGTATCATTTAGGTGCTTTTGCTTTACGCTACAATCGTGGATATAATAAATTAATAAATCACATCTGTTGAAAACGGCGCCAGTAAAAGTATTCTAATAACAATAAGGCAATAGACAACACTATTCCATAAGCTAGCATTAGTAATGCAGGGTAAAAATCGCTCATATAGACCGAATCAAAATTTCCTCCACCTGAAGTACACACTGGCTTCTTTCCAAACAGCAAACGAGATTCACGAGAGTTTATTCCGTGCTCTACATTTCTTAGTAATCTGTAATCAATTTATAAATTTTATCTAATGTATACTTATATAAAATTAACAAAAGAAATGTTTTTATAAAAATATAGTAAAACATAACCGTAAGAATGTTATACTTAGTTTTTTTCAAGTATGAAAAAGGCCGTAAATCAAATCAATACATATTTTTTTTTTTGAAATGTGAACTTGAAAGATACTTTAAAATTATTTTTCCCAAATGGCCACTATATAGGAAAAGTAATCACACAAATGTTTTGTTAATTTATATTTTATGCTAAATTATAAAATTTCTTAACCCAAGCTTATATATCTCTTTAAAAGGCGAGTTTTTACGACAAGTCTGCCACAACAAATTTTGATCCAAGTATTGTATCTCCTGTAAGCCACATTTTTCATGCTCCAAAAAATATTTTTCTAATAATATGTAACCACTTCCAAGAAACATGTTAAACGCGAAGGGTTTCTGCAATATTTTATAAATAGTATTACTTAAACAATATTTGATATATATATATATATATATATATATATATATATATATATATATATATATATATATATATATATATATATATATATATATATATATATATATATATATATATATATATATATATATAAGATAATATTTTGTTATGCTTCTTACCTTTTGTACTTTAAGTACACCTTGGTTTAAGGTCATAAAATTGGATTTAGATCCACGAGGTGCTATTTTCTTTTCATATATAGCCTTTTAACCGGGTCATTGGCAGTCTGAAAGTGATAATATATCATAGTGTTTATATATATATATATATATATATATATATATATATATATATATATATATATATATATATATATATATATATATATATATATATATATACATATATATATGTATATATATATATATATATATATATATATATATATATATATATATATATATATATATATATATATATATATATATATATATATATATATATATATATATATATATATATATATATATATATATATATATTAATGAATCCAATATTAAGTTTCTTACCGAGAAAAAGAATCGATTATATGGAGTATCTTCAACCCCCAGTTCTAGATTAGAGTTCAACAAATCTGATAATGTTTTAATACGATTCGAGCTGGATTGTAATAAAGCTACAATATTCGCTGAATATGATGTATAAAAGAATAAAAATACGAAAAGTGTAATAAACATCACTACTCGTCCGAGAGTTCCTGTATAAAATGAAATTGAGAATTAAATGAATAAATAACAGCCGTCGCATAGAAGATTAGCCTAGCCTAGCATTATATTAATTTGTTTTTAATATTTTGAAAAAACAAAAATGCAGCTTGTCACATTTTGTGCGGCACAACGTTATTTCAAGGAAGTTGTTATTATGAGAACGGAGCATTTGAAAACGTTGAGTATCCCAAGAACTTAAAACATTCTTTGAGGTAGTGTAAAGGATGGTAAGAATGGTGTAAAGGGGCATCTACGGGAATGTAAGTATCGCTTAAAAAGTAAAGGACGTGACATAGACGTGTTGTTTAATCCAAAGAAAAAGTTAATATTAGATTTCGCAAGCACTCTAGCTTGCCAAGTTATTGCTGAGACACATCTAAATAATATAAATCAGTATAATCTAGGATAGGTAGAAAAAGAGTATGGGTCATAGATATTGTAGTTTTTAAATGTAAAAGATTCTTCTCAATCATCCAAGGGCGCAAAAATCTTGTTGCTAAGTTCAGAGACGCGACCATGAAAATGAACTGTCCATCTTGATTCCCAAATTCTTATCACCCACATAAACCTCTAAGCAAATATTATTAAGCATAACGGAGGGGAGAGTAGAAAGAATTTTTAGTCAATTGCTTAGAGCTACCAAACAAAATTTACAGCCCTAATGATTTCCAGGTGTAAATTCTTTCTAAGTCAGATTTAATTCAATTAATGTTCTAGACATATCATTTACAACTGCGGTTATGTAGATTTGTAAATGATTAACGTAAAGATCAGATAAGACGATGGTATATATTGGTTGACATGAGAGTGATCATGAAAATAAATGTTAATGGATGCTGATGCGGAGTGTTAATGGATGCGGTACGCCAGCGTTAATATGACACACTAACGAAAGTTTTCATTTCAGCTTGATGCTCTGTTTGCGGCTGTGGTAGTTAAAAAAGGTAAGAGAAACCATTTAGTAGCTTCAGAGGAGAAGTAGATACGAGTATATTTAAGAATTTCTAATATTAAATCGTATTCAACTAATCAAAAATGTCAAAAAAGTATAACAAATCG
>CM032390.1:6780194-6953191 GCA_019049475.1 Eueides isabella
CTGTTTTACGCTCGTCATAATTAACTTATGTAATTTATTTATGCAATAATTTAAAGCACAAGCATATATTTTAGCGAGAGCGTGTAAACGAAAGTTTCCAGCCATTATATCACTTGACTGTCATTTCCGAAACCGGCACACAATATGAGGAGCTCGGGAAACTTAAATCGCGACAATTTCCATTTATATGTTTGTCATAAGCCATGTCCCGTGGCTTTGTCTTGTAATATACAATATTCTTGGAACTTGTTTTATCGCTGCGTCCGAAACTTTCTTGATTACTTTACTTTGCTTTTGGAATTAATTCGGAGCAATTGACTCTCGAATTGGTGCCAACTTATGATATTCATACTGCAATATGTATAAATTAATTTTATTTGTTCTAAGGAGAAAAAGAATAACATTTGATGTTTCTGAAGTCTCGCAAACACTTTACCGAAATTTGTTCTCCCAGGAAGTATTCTTGATAACTAAGTTAGAACAGCTATAAGTGATTCTATTGTTAAATTAAGATTTGTAAGGTTTTAATATTTTATATTAACTTTTAATTTGATCTATCTACTAGTTTATAAGCTTTTTAGTTAAACTTGTGTTCTGAATACGATAATAAAAAATGATAAAATTCAGCACTGTATATTTTTACATACGTCTAAAGCGCAATGTTCAATTCTTAACATTTCAACTTTACATTAGATATTTACATATTCCAACACATTCATATTTATTTTAATAGAAAAGAATCAAAGTAGTCTCTGCGTACAAAGACGACCTCTACGTACTCCGTATGCGCGAACTTTTATCAAAGTCATAAAATCGATTGCAACATAACCCAGACTATTAAACGCAAACAGGTAACACATTAGGTTAATCGACTCGTTAGCATGTACGCAATTAATCTGATCGAAATGATAACTACGGGTAGTTCTAAAGGTTCTACAGGTATATTTGTTATTTATTGGATATTCATATAGTAAAACTGAATTATGTAGTACTATTTATTATAATATCTTGCTTTATTATAATATTGCTATAAATTAAATATTGCTATAAATTAAATATTTTAACACATGCGTCTATAAGACTATGTTCATCATTAATATAAATGTTTATGTATATTAAAACCATAGACAAAAAAAACTTAATCAGCACTGATATATTAAAGATAGGTCACAAGTTCTATCTTTTAACATGTCTTATTTATTTGTAAAATAATATACATATATACCTTTTATAAGAAAACAAGCAATATTATAATTGCAAACGTTTGTTAGGTTCGTGTAACAAACTTCTCATACGCGACGGAAGTTTCGCATAACAGTTATCCCGGGCTTTTTCTAAGTCGCTTGAAGGAAATTAACATACAAATAGTACCTAGAAAGGAAACCTGTAACTAGATATATCAGCTTTTACTCCGATTACACGGGTGTAACTCATGAGTCAGAATAATACATATGTAGACGCTGTAGTCCTGCATATAACTGACTTCGCTGCAGTTTTACGTAAGCTATCTTTAGCTTATATATGTCTTTTTACATAAACATTGGTCTATTTTTATTTATAAATAATATTTGGATAAGACATAAAAAATTTTAAAATTCTTATTTTTTTTTTAAAGTTACATTTTTTAAAAGATACAAGATTTTTCACACTTAACTCATGAAAGTTCATAATGGTGAATAATAAAATAATACGGCAAGGTGCGGCGCAGATCTCTCTACACACAATGTCTCAAAATTGGCAGAAAATATAGAACAGAACGGAGTGCCTTAAGGCTTGATTTCCAGGTTCCCTTTGCCTACCCTGCCATGTCTGGAAAACAGCGTAAAGTTTTAAAAAGAACAAAAAAAAAAAAATCCAGTAGATATATCTGTATCCCACACGTAGAGAAACTAAATATCAACACTTTATTGTCTTACTTTCGCCTGAATTTGATGTCATATGTTTTTAATGTTAGAATTCAACACCATACTCTGTCTTACCAGAGAAAGATCAAAAGACAGTCTTGATTTTTATTCCTAGGATCGAATACAAAGTTATTGCATTTATAGTCTATAAATAAATATTATTAGAATAACATAACGAGGCTATCGCGGCGAAAAGTCAAGTCGGATGTTCATTTTCTCGCCCTGATAGAGAGAAATACGCAGCGTTAAGTCCCGCTCTTCAACACGCAATACCTCGAGAAAGGAGGTATCCAAAATGGTAACGGGGTGTATTAATATTTGGTTCCAAAGTTCCCTCCCCCCTGCTGTCTGCGGGTAACAGAGTGAAGTAAAAAAATAATAAGCAGGTTACATGTTCGTATTCTATTACAAAAATGAAGATTTCCAAGTCAGGTCATATATGGCTATGAATACATGAAAACATAACCATAATAAAATATATGATAATCCCGCTCTGTCATCTGAATCTTTGTAAGCTTAGATTCGCAAAGTAATAGCGGCTTCAAGGGATCCTTGTATCTCCAGAGACCGTACAATAATGAACTTCGCTATTTTCATTTAATAAAAAGTAAAGACTCATTTTTTTAGGATTAATCTAAATTTAAATTTAATTAAAAAAATATATGTTTTAACTTAATATCAGAATAAATTTGACTAAATATGTCCATTTTATTCTACATCGACATTTTAAAATGATATTTGGCTTTACTAACAATAACAGCTATACGGAGGTATGTTAGTGACATAACTTGTCGAAACACAAAATTTATAACATTTAAAGAGGGAACATTATGTCAAGTCATTTTTACTATTTTTTTAAACTGTTCCACACTTAGGACAGAAAATACTAAATTTAAATTTAAAAAACGTAAAACAATTTCGAACAAAGCAGGATTTGAACCCACGCCTTTTGAAAACCGTTCAAGCGTTAAATTTAAGTTTAGTATTAAGTCAAGTCAACTGGACACAAACATGCGACGGTTGTGGATTCGATTCTCATTCTGGGAATTTAAATATTTAATTTCTTAATTTTTCTGCTGTGGTAACAACAGTTAAATTCACTAATCTACACGCAATGTCTAAAAATAAACAAGAAATATAGAGTGTGTTTTAACGATAGTTTACCAAGTTCATTCTGTCTACCCTGCAATGTGTAAAATATAACGTCAGACTCAAAAACATTCAATAACAGTTGTTTTAACATTTGACAATGTATCAAATATTAAACATACTAAATGTCTGGATGAAAAATATAATAATTTATTTTGTTACTAAGATGGTATTGAATATTATTAAAGATATTGAAAAAAAAGCACTTCATTTGCGCAACTTATAAAATAATATTAGTTGCATAAGCTCACCTTATTAAAAGTTTTTCACCTTATGAAGAGTATACTCATTGAACTTCGGATATACTCTATGTATACTTATTATATCAAAACAAATATACATTTAAATTACAAGATTATGAATACGATAAAATATTTAAGTATGTTATATATCGTATTCAGAATAAATTTTATCGTATTCATAATAAAGTTATAAAATTTCCTACAAAATAATATATAAAATAAGTACCCAAGTAAACCATAAGGGTAAAGATTATTCACAATATTTATAGTTATACCAAGATTTTCTTAAAGTTTCTGCGTGCTAATACTTAATATGAGTATTTACATAATAATTTCCAATAAATCTTTAAAAAACTGGTGTTTAAAAATATTAATGTTGTTTTTTTGACATCTTACAGATGTCGTTTAGTTATCAATAATATTAATTACTTTTAAATGAATAATTATCGTTTATTAATTACTTTCTTTTTAGTTTTTGTCCATATGAATATAATATATATGTTTAAAAAACTTAAATAAGTAAATTATGTATTTTCATTTTTTTTTTTTCATTTCTTCCCAGTCATTTATTTTATAATACTTATTTTACTGATTTAATAAAATATATTACAAATTAGTTGAAATATGTATGTTTATTCTATTTGAATCGCATTACTTCTACATATTTCCGAGATCATCAACATTAAGAGACGCATACGTATTCCTATTTAAATTTCCAGGTTAAGCTCTGATCTAGGTCATGTAGAGTTCAATAAGTGAGGTCATAGGCTAAATGCAAAAAATGACACCATATTTTTTTGCTCGCTTCTTTTTATCTATGTCAATTTCATGACTTATTTCACTTACAAATTACTTTGAAAATAAAAATTATATAAAGCTCACTACAAAGTATGAATATTAATGAATTACTAAATTGCTGTGTAATGAAGAAATATGAAATTGTGTTGCATATAAAACATGTCTGAATTTGTTGTAATTTCGATCACCACTTGAAGAAGTTATATTAAATTTTAATGAGCGTTCTCCTTGGTATTTGAAGTAATTATACTGGATTTTATAAAATGTTTATAATTTTTCATTAATTAAAGCTTAACTTAAATATCAGTCCAATATCACTTTATAGTAAAAGCACCGAACCGCCTAAGTTGTTTGTCAGAATATCTAAAAAAATATTCATTCTGAATCTGTTTTTTCTATTTCACTTTCTCACTTTCGAATATTACTAAGATGTTAACAATTTACATTATAAATAAGGCCTTCGTGGAAAATAACAGCTAAGATACCAAGCTTCTGACGTCACACCGCGAGCTACGAGTCGGCGCTTGCGTACACTACGTGAATACCTATATATTTTGGCTCGTTAACTTGATTTCACGGCAAATGCTATTGATTTTCTTATATATCAATACTAAATCATTAAAATTATTAAAACATATTATACTGCCGAGTTGAAGTGAACGAGAGCGCGCAGGAGCCGCTAGTACATTTAATAAATAATCGTATATCTCAAGGAAATTCTGTTAAACATTTTTACAACTTCACCTTAACAGATTGATTGGTTGAATAGATTTTACGGTAAACAATCAACTAAAATATTGAACTATTGCTTCATACTTCATTTTGTTACATAGGTATATTTATTATGCTATACAACAAATACTTAAAAATATATAAATATTTAGAATTATTCGATTCTTATAGATTTGAACACTAAAATGATTTAGTGCTAACAACTTAACAAATCAAATTTTATGCAAACAAACACTACATCACCGCTATTCGGGTGACACTCGTCACCGCAGCAGCATGCGAAGCAGAGCAAATTTAATAAAGCAGTAAACTTTTACAACACCGTGACACAACTGTAATAATCCTGTACAAATTTTGATGAAACAAAAATGATTATTAATTACACTAAATAAAATTTTAAATTTTATTGGTTAAATATTTATTAGCGATTATAATATACAAATATTATAGAGATACTCAGCGATACAAATACTATAGAAATGATTGCCAGCGATCTGCCCATGACTTCGCCGGATTAAATTACAATATTTACTTTACTATTGTCAATTACTTTCTTGTTCTAATAATATTATCACTTTTAAGATAATATCTATACATTGAAAATTATAAATTCAGCTAAATTATAAAAATATGTAGCAATAGTTTATTAAATATTTTAAATTTACAAAACTTTTTTATATATTAACCGAAATAAGTGAAATAACTAAACGATAAGGGGAAACATAATAATAAAAACTGAATTTAAATCTAGAGAGCTGTTTCTGAGATTAGCGCGCACGGACAAACAGATAAATAGACAAAAGTTTTATAAATCAATATTTTACGTCTAATAAGCATCCCCTATAAGATTTTTTAAATATATCTTCCATGTATAGACAGATAGTAATCAGTTACAGATTTATTGTAAATATAAATTTGAATGTGTTGTTGTGATTTTTCCTTGAAAAAATTACGTATATATGTATCAACTAACAATAACAATAACAAATAAGTCTTAAAAAATAGTCAGGGCACTTTGAAAATGATTCCTAACACCAAATATATTACGTTATATTTTCCGCTCCTTGCCGTTCTATTACGACTGAAACAATATACTTTTACAGTATCAGAATAAAGTCAGTAAGTAACTCTGTAACATTCACGACTTCTAAAAGTGCTTAACTATAAACATAAAGTAAAGTAACGATAAAGTTACACATTTCAGAAACAAATATTTTTATTATTTTTGGTCATGAGGTGAACTTTTTTTTACGAACTACGTACTTATTTTACCTATATTTATAGTTGAAGTCACACAGCTATACCTAATAGCTATTGCTTGTTTGGGTTATGCCTTGTTACCAGAGCAAAGAAATGAAACACACAAAATATTTAAGTGGGGATCGAACCCACAAGCAGTCGTTTGCAGTCACGCGCTTGTGTAGCTGCGCCACGACAGGCTTTATTTTAATGAATCTTTTAGTTTAAGTGATTTTAAAAAATATGAATAATTTTATATTTTATATTCTTATTGACGAACGAAGACGATGTAATAACAGAAGCAAAAATATGATATATATATAAATATAATAGTAAAATATATGCTTTTGAAAAAAAACTATATATTTTTTTTTATTTAAATTAAGAACAATGTAAAACAAGCGGGAGTGCTATTTAAGTGAGATATGCACATTATAGATACTTCAACTATTATTTACTTAAAGTAAAGTCAACCGCCCTTATGTGACACGTACAAAATATCCACTTTCAAAGCCAGCTTTTTATACACTGTGCAGCCTGGCAAACAAAACTATTTACAATGAAGTTTCTATGATAATTACGTCATTATACACTTGAAGGTTAGTTTACACCATTTGTGATATATTGCTCTATATAATGCGCTGTTAGTGTTTTAGGTCCCTAGGGAAGGCTCTAAAGCGTACACGTTTGAAAATAAAATCTAAATTCAATATAAAATTTAAAGAGAACAATAGACAGAAATCAGTTCTCAAGATTCAATAGCTGATATATGTAATGTTGAAAAAACTCATGGGGCGTTTTTGCTTGACTGATGAATAAATGTGGTTAAATCGATGTAACGAGGCAGGCTACTTCAATAGTATCATCACGGGCCGATAGACATCAAATATTTCATCATTTGCGGTTCAATTGCTTCTAGTCGTTGAAAATAATTAGATGTGTAATCATGATCATTTTGACCTTCACGCCTTTAAGGCGCCTTAAACGGCGATTAAAGATTTTATAATGAATTACTTAAAATCAAATCTTACACATATACTTTAAGAACTAACTCACATATTTATAGTTTTGTTATATAGAAGTACGCTCACTCAGCAGTGACTGTATTTTTTTAGTATGAAAATCTGAACAACGTAATACACTGGATGCGTATTTTCTCCCTGTTATATTTAAATGAATGGAATTTTAAATTTAAAAAGTTTTCAGTATTCACTCGATTCTGCCCAGATGTAATGTGCCTACATACGCAATTCTGAAGTGGGACGCCATCTCTACTACACCAAAGTACACTTTGCACTTTACTAGTGTTTGTTTCTAAAGAAATTCTGGAATGACTCATATTTGATACAACGCTCCGGCTCACGTCTAAGCGTGCCATTTAGTTTGTAAACACAGAATCAGTCTATCTGTAAAGATGATAAAAAAAAGAAAATTCTGATAGTTGTTTTAAATGTATACAATCTATTTAATTAAGGATATAACTTAAAATTTTAAGGACCTTTCATATTATAAATGTTAAATTCTTTTCTTTTTATAATTTTTTTTTTCAGCTTCACGCTGTATCCCGCACTAGGCAGGGTAGGCAGAGGGAACGGAAGTGAAACCTAGTGTTATGACACTCCGTTCCACTTCCGTTCCCCACTTTCCACCGAATTTGAGGCATTGCATGTTGAGTGGCGGAACTCAACGCCGCGCTTTGCTTTATTACCAGAGCGAAGAAAAGAAACAGTTAAATATTTAAATTTAAAATATTAAATATTTCATTTCCTCGACTGGGAATCGAACCCAGAACCTGTCGGTTACAGTCACACTCTTGTGCCGCTGCGCCACAACAGGCCTGCAAATTCTTTTCTTTATGATTTTCAACATATTTGCTGGAATGAAACTAGTCAAACTTAAGATGGTCAGAATACTACTACATTCATTTTGTATGAAATTAATTACAAATATAAGTTAGTATTGGTTTTTTTTTCTATGCAGGACCAATAATTTTTTACTTTTTGATTGTTTCTCTTTACTTCTAATGTAAGTTCTTACTTTGAGCCAAATATCAGTAAGTTCTCAATACACGGTGAATTTTATACAAATGCAGCAAAAACAACACATTTGACTTAAAAGCTTTTTTTCTTCTTTGCCGTTAAGAATCGTAAACGTGGATATTTGATAATAATTTATCTGTATCCAATCTCAAAATAAATGGTCTTGGCAGACGAACGAAAAATGATCCGAGGTCTAGGTTTCCGTTTTTATCTTATGAATTAAGGAATTCTAAAAATAATCAGTTATTGCCCTAAAATATTTAACAGAAATGTCCTCACTTTTACACATAAGACAAACCCATTTTGTATCGTCCGAACACGGTGCTTATGGGCTTTGAAGAAATACTTACATTTATTACAGACGTCTTTTTAATATTGTAACACTACAGACTTACTACTTACTTTACAATGAACGTCACATTAAGTACACATAGTGTCTAAAATCAGACATGAAGTAATAGATCACTAAGTACTCTTTCGTAAGTCCTTATGTACAAACATAAAAAAAATAGTTAACTAACTTAAATATTAATATGACTATATATAAAAGATATAAAATTACTTAATTCGTTTTATACATCTCATAGCGTATACAATAACGGTTATAGGCGTGCACGTTAATAACGTCATAATACGTTTAATTTACGACGCCACGGTAATTCTGCTATGGCTTAAGCTTTATTAATTTCAAAAGTATACATACTAACGAGATCTCGTGAATTTACTGTCACAAGTATGAATTTCACAGTATTCTTTACCATAATCTTGTGTAAGTAACCAGATAATATAGTATTTGTTAAATAATTAATATAAATATTTTACTGGAAATTTATGTGTCGCCACGTTTATAGTTTCAAAAAGTGTTTGTGTTTTTACCATTTTTTTATTATATTATATTGGTAAAGCTTTATTTGTTTATTATCAACCTATCTAGTAGTGATGTTTGTGTAGTATCTTAATTTGTTATTCACTAATTAACATACAAATTGATAAAATGTTTAAGCAAAACATATAATATGTTTTACTTATAATTATTACTAAAATCGTCAGTAATTTGAGCAAATTTGTTTAAAGTTAATGAAATACAATCAATAACTAAGTAAATTTTAACATTGAAACAACCTGGAACCGCAAAATGATGACATCGATTTAAAATGATTATATTTACTCGTAATTGTATTTCTTTTAAAATAACATGACAAACATAATGTATTAAAATTTTAAATATTGTAAATTTTACATGTAGTCTAATTTATAAATGACGTTTGATCTATGACCTACAAATGTCGAATCTTAATCCTGATAGGAGGCTTTCATAAATATTCAGTGTCGTTATTTCACCTCGAGTGCCGATCCTGTGAAGAGTCTGTGTTTATGTTTACAGGGGGTGAGGCGGCCAGCTGAGAACCCCGCTCCCCGACCCCCGGGGAAAATCGATAGCGCTACGAGCGCCGCAGAACTGCAAATGAGTGACGTACCGCTCGCTCGCTACCTCGGAGACAAAACCGACTTATAGGCTTTTCTACTTCTCCTGTACTCACAATATTACACTGAAATTAACAATGTATTTATTATTACGTTATTAAATGATAAGTGTAATATTAAATGTACAGTTTAATATATATAACTATTTTTTTATTCAATTGATATTAAAGTATTAAAGTAACTGTTCTAATTACATATTGAGAACAGTTACAATTGTGTTACTTACGTTTTTAATAATTCACTTTATGTGATAACTTATTACATATTTACAAGTCTAACATAAATAGTTCCTTAAACAGTACATATTCAGGGAATTGCATTATTTTGGTAAATGTTGCTAAGTACATATGTAAATTATAAATCTGTTACTACCTGAAAATAAATACATGCATCAGATTGTTAGTCGGGAGATGTCTCCAGTGTGCCAGGTGCTTGATGTCTTCGTAAATGCGTATTTACGAAGACATCAAGCACCTGGCACACTGGAACAAACACACTGGCTGAATGGGGTATTCGGTCAGAGTGTGATTGCTTGGCCCCCACTACACCACGCCTTGATGGCTATAGTGGGTAGCAACCTCTTACTATCCAGTGTGGTTAAAAGCCGGTGGCAGGTATACTGGCCCTCCTGCTGTGACCTTAAGGTTGGTACAGGAGGACAGTATAACATAAACGGTTAGTCTCAATAGAGAAAGAGGGCTTCTCCAGTGTGGTAGGGGCCATGGTGGGCCCGAATCAGTCATCTCATTTATGCGTTCACCGTTGTAGGCCAGAGATTAGAATAAAGGCATTAGAATAATAAGAAAGCATACTTTTTTAATGATATAGGAGTTACACATACATCATTTTGAACCTAAAATCATAATATGGATTTTTAGTTCAAAATGATGATGTGTAACTCCTATGTCGTTAAGAAAGTATCCTAATTACGTAAAGTAACTATTACAGATAGGCTCTTGAAGTTGAAGTCATTTTATATAAATTAAAAAGAAAATAATTAAGTAATGTTAAGCTTAAACATTTTATAAAAGTTACTCGCTTCGTGACTAAGAATCCACAGAAAATACCTAAGTGCAAGTCGTTACTCGAAATTTTTACCGGTATAAATCTTTCAGGCGAGATGAATTCACGGGATTGCGAAATGATATATAAAATATTCATTTCCTCAGAAATGCAAGCTGATTTTCAATTCGATATATTTGATATCTTTTTTAAAATCACGTTTCATTTAAGTGACACACAAACAAAGTTACATTACTAAGATATTTTTTAATTAAATAATCGATTTCCGCAAGTCAAATTTAAACAAAATGCAATTATTTTTATCTTTGCAGAAATATGAAAATATTTATTTATAGCTTAAGTAATATTTTGGCAGTTGCCAAAATAATCTTTATAAATAAAAGTTTCCCGTTATGGTAACCTGTGTTGAAAGTGGCTGAAAGACAACACACAGGATTTATTTAACAAAATACTTGTACATATTATTACTGATACAACATCGCATAAACAACTATTTGAATAGAAATACGTACCTGTCACAAAAACAAATGATTATTAAAGTTAAATAAAGCTTAATTCTGACATAGATTTTATTATTCGAGGGAACTGTCAACTGAATTACAAAATTCAATTTTATTGTTTTACACTTCAGTTTTATGCGTCATGAAATAGTGTTAAACCAATAATCGCAACGAGAGCACTTCTAACGAGGCACTTGTATCTACTTTAACCATCACCACATGATGTACATTTTTTTACTTATAAAATAATATTCCGATCTACAAATCGTTCCAAATGGGGTTTTAGAGTCTGTAAGAAGTCCTATAAGAAATATAAATATGGTATATAAATAAATTCGTTATATTGCCTCCAATAAACAATAAAAATAGATTTTTTAAACATCTATAATGAGTATCAGAAAGCATTAAACTTCTTTGTTGCTCTTATTACTAAAACTAAAAAATCATCCCAACAAAAAACTTAATGGCTTTAAATCTTAATCTAATTTCATTATAACTAAAACAAATGTTTCAAACAAAGTACTCCCAGCGGTTAGCATTTTCAGTAAAGATTACAGAACTTCACATTTCAAAGGAAGGAGCATCATTAAAGTATTTTTAGCAAATCCCTTACATTATTCACATTGTTTCGAGTTGCGGTCGACACTCTCAAGTTTTATAGAGTGCAGTGGTTTCATTGTGGCAAAAGTAAAATAATAAATTTCTCGTTTAGGTTTCAATAGTGCTTAAAATCAAGCCTTTAGTAAAAATACAGAAAAGATCTGATCTTTGCCTTTTAAGTTAAATTTGAGTTTCATAAAATAATAAAAGATACGTCAATGAGTCTTAAAGTTATAATGTAAGTTTATATTTTTTCTATGAACTCAATTTTTCTTTATTTCATATTAGTAAGTTAAGAAATAATCGTAATGATATATATCAAAAGTAAGATGCTATAGCCAAATACGGATAAACTGCAATATCAGTTAAGTAAACTTTGCAAATATCTTTTCTTTTCATATAAATATATCATTTTACGGATAAAAAAACTAAATCATTGTCCAACATTCGGAGCGATAAGCAAAGGGTCCTCAGCCTAAGTCGTAGCCGTCATAAATCTTCATCACAAAACACCGAACCTGGTATTTTTAGCAAAGGACACGATATTTCGGATAATCCATCTTACTACTGGCAGGAAGAAGTAATTTAAGATAAAGTAGTCATAATATATTTTGGAGAGATTTTTTTTGATTTGAATCAAAATATTTTATTATGTATGACTGTTAAATTAAAGCTCAATGTCTATACATTTTCATTATAATTATTTTTCCATAGCTCAACTGAAAAAAAAGAGGTCTTGGTAGGATAACTTTTTGGTCCGTTTGTACGTCTGTCAGGATCGTTTATCCCGAGATTGCATTCAATTCAGAATTCAACAAATAATCAAGTTTCTAAGTGAACACAATCACTTATCAATTACTGCATTTTGTGTCAATTCGTCACATAACCAAAACCTAATGGTTTCGTTATGGTTAAAAGTCTATATTAAGATATTTATATTTATTAACATATTAATTTCATTTATAATAAAATCAATTGGCCGAAAAGAAAAGTTATAAGTTTATCTTCTATTAGTGTAGGAAAAACTACTTAAATAATTAGGAACTCATCTCAACGAAGTCGTCTTACGATCAAAGTTCTGTTGTTTTGGTTTCGGTACTTATTTGTGAGAACTTGCTTCCAGCACTGAAACGCTAAGTTTCTTACTTCATCTATTCACTATACTCCATATGCATTAATATTATAGAAGATACAGTTATTTTAGTATATATATATATGTGTATATATATATATATATATATATATATATATATATATATATATATATATATATATATATATATATATATATATATATATATATATATATATATATATATATATATATGTTTACACGTGATAAGTTTACGATTGAATTTTATTAAAATATAGATATGATAATGAAGTGATATTACAGCGACTATGACAGTAAATTTTCCGCTATCCACAGAACAACAATAACATTTTTCAAAAAAAAATTCTAAGTAATTATCCTTAGAATAATCATTTGAAGAATGTTGTTTATTTAAACATTTTTACTTTGAGGAGCGGAAATTCGTAAAGATCTTTCTCCACCAACATACGGGCTTAGTGGTCGGGGCGCTGGGACGGTCTCTAAGAGGCGCATTTTTAAATCTTCCAATGTTAATTTTTAAGCGTTTAATTTTCTAAATAAATATTACCATCTCGTTAAGAATAATATACATCTAAAACCGCAATTATTTTGAAATCAAAGATAGACACTTAATTTTTTATGTACTATCTAAACTCAGTGTCCAATTTTACGTAGTAAATAAAAAAGAAAAGTTAAAAGTTAATTTTTATTTCTTTATAACATCTAAAATATTTAAGAAATTTAACTATAGACGTCTGAGATTACAAAAAACATTCACCTAAATTATAACTAAGAAAAAGACTTGTACTCGAAAACAATTTCAAACTAGCAAAAATTTTACTCAAGCTTTCATTCAGAAAACTTCAGAGTTTTCAGAGAACAATTCTAAAGTCGCAAATCTAGTTCGAACTAAAAAAATAAAAATAAAATGCGAAATACACTTTTACTTCTTGGTGTGGTCACAGCTGTAACTTAATGAAAGGTATGTAAGAAGTTATCTTCTTTTAATAGTATTGTTTAAGCATTTATATAATTATATATAAATATTACAAGCATTTTTAGATATAACCTTTAGCTAGCAAAATAACTAACATTTTGAATCGGAAACAGTTGTAATTTGTCAAAAAAACAAATGAATTTAATTTTAGACATAAGTCACTCCATTCTCTTTACTTTGAATAGAATGTTTTATATACTTAGGTAAAACGGGTCCTGTGTAAATATTTCTTAAATAAACAGAAAAGGTCCCAATAGTCTTCCTATATATCTAATATGAAAATACATTAATATCTCTGTACGGTCTAAGGAAAAAGGGTTGACATTATTACACGGTCACATTATATCTGTGAAAGAACAAATTTCATTTCTAGTGGACGATTTGCCGTTCTTAAATCATATATTTATATATTTTGCCTCAGCCAAAAGATCAAACAGAAGTACAATATTATTTTATTATAATTATGGCGTCGTACCTTAATGAAAGAATTCGACTCAAATATTGTACTATTATTAATTTGTAATTGTTCAAATCGTCTTATAAAAGCCTTGCTGTTTATTCTAGAATAAAGCCGCATGTTGCGGTTTTATTCTATAATATTAGAGCTTTAGTGTTAGGAATTAAGGGACAGGTCTCTGATGAAACTTTTAGTCCCATGTGGCGCACTTAATACTCGTGTGTACTTGATTGATTGTTACTTGATTTGGATATGACATTTACATAAATATTTTAAATAATTACTGATCTTATTTTAGTAAATAAGATATTTCTGCCACCTTTCAAAATTGGGATTGTTTTATAAGATATTTGTGATTATTAATATTATTATTATGTAGATATGTGTGATAGTATTTTTAAGATATTTCTTATTGCTTATTTAAGACAAATTTATATTTTGAAAGTTTTACTCTCTTAACCCTTATTTCTTCTTGTTACAAAAACTTTACAATTTTTTTAAAGATATATTTAACATTTTACATATTTTTAGATTTTTAAGAAACGATTAGCTTATACTGAAGTTCAAATTACTACATGAAAGGGCGGATGTTATCAATTTATGAGAATAAGCTTTCTCAGTTCGACTACGGATCCATAATTGACAGTACAATGCAGAAAAGAAATTAAAAGCTATGTGCGTACAACAATTGTACTCTTTCTTTTCATATTTTGAAAAAGTCCATTGTAAAATATTAAAAAGAACATTATTTCAATTATATGTATTGCGTATTTTCATTTTTCCTTTGTTTGCTTAATGCGTAAGTAAGATATGAAATTACTTTATATTAATTTCACTTTGAAGAATGTACCAAAATTATGATTTTGGATTTCAATATTATGATTTTGGTACATTGTGGCGAAGCAATTTTTGTTATTGTCTACGTTATATCTAATATTACTAATATAAACCGGTATACTAACACGTACGAAAGCAGTGTAGAAAAACTAAACCAAAGCGACCTAGCATTATTTAATACAGCAATATAAATAAATCCATAATGCACTCGGCGCTAACTGCAAGAACCCAATTATAATATACATCTTCATCGCATCTACATATTTGCTAGCGATAGAGTTTTGCGAGAGCACTTTCGTATTCAAGCGGGATCCCCCTCGAGGTCGACGCCCGCACACCCTACCGTCCCGGGGCGACCTTTTGAAAAACAACTATACGCCTTTAATAAGACATCTAAATATTGGTAACAAAAATGTTTAACCTATTTATTTATAAAATTCGTAGTATTAGCTTGAATTGAAACGTTGACACTTGTGCTGTTAAATGTATAATAACGAAAAGAAACTCGATTGTGGCAACAACCAATTTTTTATGACACAAAGAATAAAACGTAACATTTTTTTAAAAGATTAAATATTATCAAGTGTAAGTTGAAACATAACCTTTTTTTAACTATTTTTTACCCGAAAACAATGATAAAGAAAAAATATTAATCAATAAATAATCTGAAGAATATTTTTTTTTATTAAATACTTCTATTTTTTTGTCACTCGTATGTTTAAAATGCTTTCAAAATGAAAGATGTTTTATCTTATTTCGTAACATGCCTGTTACTGAAATAAAACTTAAAACTGCGTCTTAGATAGCAAAGTTACATAAAAACTGAAAGAGACAACTTGACCTGTTTATAAAACAGCACTATACGTTCGAGACAGTACTGTATTAAACTTAAGTGCCTAAAATCTTGTCTATTTATGATTTTGAATGTTAGCTAACAGTAAGATTAAGCTCTGGCTGGAAAAATAGACCATATGTGCTTTATTCACTATAAAAGTATCAAAGCCAAGTTTAGTATATACGTCGGTGTGTATACATATCGGTGCAGTTGGGATATGACAGTCTGCACACGATAGTCCAAAGTGTTTTTTTAAATATACGAAATATTGGAAATTTTAAAACCTTGAACCTTAAAAAAGAAACAAATTAATAAACTTTCCTAAAAATAATTCCCCACATATTTTTGTAACAGTAAACAAGTTACACTATCTTTAGTGAAAATGTACAATCAATTTGAGGAAAATTAGCTCAAAATAATATGTATATAAAAATGTATTATGCATACAGTCAATGTGTTAAAGAAATTGCAAATATTTTTTGTATAAACCGTATCGGCCTACTTTTACCGTCCCATGCATAGTCTGTTATATTTGCTCATTGTTCATTGAATTTTCATTGCCTTTTTGGAAGACTAAAGAGATAGTAAATCTCTTTGAACGAAGCCAATGGTATGTTAACGTTCAACGACCGTATCTGCGTGTCAACGCGAAAAAAAAACTGTCAATAAACTACAAATATCATTTGATTATTTTGGCTTGTCATAAGTAGATTTATGTTATTTGTCTATATTTGTTGAATACACAGTTACTGAAAAATAGAATGTTGAAAAACAATAAAAAAATCTTTAAAACATGCTAATTATTTATATCAGAATAAAATTTTAAATAAAAACTACCCACCATCTCAAAGACTGATGTTCATGCAATTAAATTGCAAAGTACTTGTAGCTCTTAAACTGCTAATATGATTTTCGTCAAAAGCATACCTAAGAACGACACCAACGCACAAAGCTTTTGTTTGTGTTAAACTTATAACACCCCTCTTCTTGCTTTTTGCATTAACTTATTAACTTACATTTAAATGTGATTACTATGACAAAAAAAAAGAAAGGGAATACTAAATTTACTAAATTTAAATGCGAAGAACGAGAATGCCGTTTAACTGTATACTATAGTATACGATATATATTGTGCCACGACAAAACAATTAAGATGCGGAGAGAAGAGAAACCTTATAAGCGCAAAATATTGTGAAACGCGTTTGGGGGCGAGGAAAACCTTCGTAAAGCGGTCTTCGGCCACGTTCCGAAACTGGGTTACGGTACGAAAATAATTACGTGAAATGATTATTTGAAATGTCGGTTGTCGAGCTATTATACAATTAATGTACCTCATTACGGCGCCTAAATTTGATTTTTTCTAATATGTAGGTAATGATACTTATCTACATATTAGACAAAAAATTTCAAATCTATAAATAATAGATTAATTCGTTTCTAATAGATAACGTAAAGTATATTCGGTATACGAGATAGCTGGTTGAGTAATATAATTTTAATCTGGCCTTGCTTAAGGCCAGATTAAAATTATATATCCCAAATTACTATCGTAGCAGAGTTAAGTTTATGATAGAAACAATCGCATAAGTAATATTTTACTTATAACGACGTTTTTTAGAATATTTTCAAAATTATCAATTTATTTTTAAAGCTGTTTTTGCTTATGTATCTATTTAAATTTAAACAATCTTTGTTTTTTTTTATGAAATTCATCCAATCGCTTAATGTCAAATTACAATGTGGCAAATGCAAGTGGACACATTAAAGGAAGTCGTTACAGTGTTATATGGACCATCAGAATAGTCATAGTCTCTCGTATAAATTTAATAGCATCTACAGTTATGAAAAGGAAACGTATTTCATTTTTAACGGCGCGACATTACATGTGCGCCGCAAAAAGTCGGCTTCGATATGTGAAATGCCCTGTTTTTGCCGATATTTGGATGCTGCAAAAACTTAAATGCAGGCCCTTTATGTATATTGTACCCAAAATTTTGCAAAAAACGCTCTATCCTAATTTTATTTCATAATTTCCAGTAATCTTAACCATTATGCGGGTTACGCAGAAATGACAGTAGTTGCTAATTGACAGAAAAAAAATCAAAAAAATATTTCATTTAATAACTGTTTCATCGAATACTTAAAGATTTTGCCCTCATTTATTAGTTTTATTTGCCTTTACCGTACACCTAAATGAAAATTACGCAATTCCATATCTTGCATATGCCATGTCCCATGACTTTTATAAACAACTATAAATAGCACATGCAAATTAAATATTAAAGATAAATTTACAGAAGTTGAATAAAATAAATTTAAATAGATTTATCGTATAAATTTAGTGGTTACTTACACATGATAACCGCCAACAAACCGTTTAGAAAAGTTACATTTAATAAAATTTTCATCAAATAATGAATGAAAAGGAAAAATATTTAGCTTTTGTCATTTTTATAAGATCTTAGATTTTCGTGATTGTTATACATTTTAAATGAAATGAAGTTACCCGTAACCACGTGACTACTTTAAAGTTTTTGAAACCTCGCGATTCCAAAAATGATATAATTCAATGGTATAATTCAATATTCGCAATTAATCCGGTTTAGTTTGTTTCATTTCCTCATTATGTTAAAAAGTCCGGCCAAGTGCTTGTCAGACTTGCCTATCGAAGGTTCCGTATCCGTATTTAAGGATTATGGGTCAAGGAGAAATAGTTATTATTAAGCTTGATATAGCTAATTTTTTGAACGCTCTTTCCTCTCTCACTCGAGGTCTTGCGCGCGTGCGCTATATAAACCCTTGAGCTACTCCGCATTCATGTACCACCGAATTATTCACCTTTAAAATAAAAAAAAAATCCGCGACAGCATATGTATATATCCTGAATATGTATTTATTTTTATGTATTCCTATTTAATCACCCGACAGAGCTGCGTGTAAAACTAGAGTAAAAATAAATATTCATACAATATTTTGATGCTTTTGCTTTATTTCTTCTTTTTCCTTTGTGATACGGGATCTTAACATTCAAATACAAGTCTAAAAGACAAAAAAGTCTACGTATCTTTATAATAATTTATTTTATATTATTAAATAATAATAATTTGCCCAAATATTTTTCAATGAATGTTTCTAATATTGTACTAATTACTGCATTCAACATTCTCAAGTCTCTAAAAATATTCTGTACAATAAATATTCAAGCGACCCTTTTGAAATTACGCAAACAATTAAAAATGTCCTTGTCAACGGTAATGATTTATAGCGGTGTATAACAGAAATGCTAAAAATGTTGTAGGTAAAGACTAAGAGAAAAATGTTGTAGAGTCCTTATACCGCCTCAGTTTTAAGGTATCTGTAAAAATCCGACTTTTGAACTATTTTAACCTACATATGTGAATAATACATAACATTTGTTTTGTTTGTAGGCAAAATACGAGTGAAGGCGTATGTTTAGATAAAAACATTAGACTTTCCATAATAAATCCTTTTTAGCTATATAAAATTACTAGCGGCTTAAACGCGGCTTCGGCCCTTTTAACTTATTTTTACTCGGAACAAATATCCTTTCTCATAAATTTTCTCATTCATGATATAAGTAGAATACTTATAATTAATAATAATTATCCCACACATGGGGGGATAAAGATAACACTCCGTAGACACTCCGTTCCATTTTCCACTTTCCGCTGAATTTGAGGGTCTGTGTGTTGAGTTCTGGAACTAAACACAGCGCTTTGCCTCCTTGCTTGATGGAAGAAATTTAAATATTTAATATTTCATTTGAAAATATTAAATACTTTATTTCGTCGAATGGGGATCGAAACCTGTCTCATTTACAGTCACACGCTTCTTTCTCTGCACCACAACAGGCTATAACCAGAAAGAATATATGACCAGAATAAATTATTTAATTATTATTAATATAAATAAAATAATTATGTCTACTATTCTTACTATGTTAAGGCTTTTAGACATATACTCGACTTAGACATGTACCAACTTCATCGCCATATTTTCATATACATTGCTTACTTTACGTAACAACAAGGGCTTGGAAGACCTTTTGCACCGATTCCCAGGTTCGGGCATTTTATTGGATGAGTTGGAAATACGATGTATTCATACTCTTTCTGTCACTTATGTTTTTCACTTTCACTAATAATCTGTGATAAGGAGGACTACTTGGTTTTTGTACAAACACTAAGTATTTTATATAGAGTTAAAATTAAGTAAATTTAAATATTTTCTTAAATTTATAATTTAAAAAAAATAATGTGTTCGAATTTATTGAATACTTTAGTTCTACTGCAACTACACGTTCATTAATTAGCTGTAAATGTTTCTGTTATAAAATTTGAATAAACTGTTTACGAAAATGAAGTGATCCATTACAACTCATTAATTATTTTCAGCTTTACGCAGTATCCAGCAGACAACCCGTTCCTATTAAGACTTTTCCATTTCTCACTATCCAAAGAATTGTCGAAGCATTGCATGTTGTGGGGCAAACTTATCGTAAGCTTTTGAGTCTTTACTTAAGCAAAAATATGAAAATAATAAATATTTCATTTCTCCGTGGGGAAAGGAAGTGAAACGGAGTGTCTTAACACTAGGTTCCAAAGTTCCCTCTGCCTGCCCTGCCATGTGCATGAAGCTGAGTATTCATTTCCCTCAAGAGAGACTCGGACCCCCAACCGTCGTGTTTACAATCGCGCGCTTGTGCCCCTCATATAAGAAGGCCATTAAATGTTATCGAGACAGATCCCAAGAAAATGGGGACGATCGATAACAAAGATGCCAATAACCTCCTGAGCGAGATCACAATTAGTGGCGTAGTAATGCGGTTACCGATGAGTGATTGATGCCTTGCTATATTCAATTTAATGAAGAAAAATCACTGTTAAGACTATTATAATTTTACTATATTATTTTATAATCATATCTATTACTATTTTTACTATGTTTTAAAGTGTTATTCCACACTTAGGACAGAAAATACTAAACTTAAATTTTAAAAAAAATTTAAAAAGCGTATAAAAATTTTGAACGAATCAGGATTTGAACCCGCGCTTCTGGAATACCGTTCCAGCGCTCTGACCAACTAAGCCATTCGTTCTCACCGAGCTCCGTCGAAATTATTATACGCTTGTAACAACTTATTTATTGTGCATTTTTAGCATAAATAAATTTTTATACGCTTTTTAAAATTTTAAAATTTAAGTTTAGTATTTTCTGTCCTAAGTGTGGAATAACACTTTAAAACATCGTAAAAATATTAAAAATAAATAGTATTCTCTCTTGCTTAACGATAATTCTTACGAGTAGTCTTTGGGTAGCGGAAATTTGTAAAAATCTCCCTACAGAGATGCTAACAACTTAAAATTTTAAAATTTAAGTTTAGTACATATCTATTACTATTATTTTACTATATTTAAAATTATCTTTATAAAGAAAAAGTGAATGGTAAGAGAGGGAGTTCTCGGTTGACCTTCAAATACAGTATCTACGATACTGGAGGAGGGTCACGTAAAAGGCATGTGGACTCCCCGGGGGGCATGAATGAAGAGGTTAATGATAGTGGACGAGGCGAAAAAAAGGAAAAGGTATGCCGAGACCGTAGAGTTTGGCGCTCCGTTCTCTCTACCTACACCGCTAGGGATATAGTGACGTGAAGCTAAGTTACGTGAAGCTAAGTTAAGTTAAAATGATATAATATTTATGTATTTGTCTTTCTATATAAAGTATAAGTGAAATTATCGTTATCAAATTGAGGAATAACGTAGTATGTACAGACTGACGAATAGACACAATTGACAATTATAGAGTCGAAACATCACTGCACTGCACTAATAATTCACTGATAACTGAATCACACACTTAACACAGATAAGTAACAAGAACAGACTTATATTATATCAGAATACGTGGGGCGCTTTGGATATTAGCCGTCAAAGTTCGATGTTGTATATGGTGTAGTAAAGCCACAGGAAACAATCACAACCTCTATTCAATTTATTAAAAACTCACCACTAAAAATAATTCAATAGACACTTGACACAAAATAATTCAATAGGTTTGCTGCTAAATTTAAGAACATATACTTAACATAACATTTCTACTAATAATTCATGTTACAATTTTAAATGAAATGTCTAAAGCTGTTTTTAAGTTGGTGGTTCAAAGTTGAGACATAAGACCGCTTCAAACATCCTTTCGTTCAAAGGAATCAGAAAACTTTTATTTTAGAGACAAAGGGTGTGATAGCCCGAGGTAATTCGTCTAAAACTCTGAGATTGAAGAACTTCAATGTCGATGTCGTTTAGTCGAAAAGTCGATTTTAGTTGTACGTGATCGAAAATTGAGCGCATCTGTAAGTGACGGGAGACTTAGTGGGGAATTCTTTAGGTGTATTTACGACATTAAACTGTATTGTTTTAACGTATATGACGATGATATATGTGTATATAAATATTTAGATAAAAAAAAATACAAAAACAGAAAAAGAAATATCTATATAATCGAATTTGTTAATACTTATGTTTCTCTTATACAAGTTTGTGTTGTCGCATTTACATAATAAACAATTCAGGTAGTTATTATTCACAAAATTTTAAATAAAAAATATAAACATACACCTATTTTAATCATGAATGTAAGGCACAGTTACTAGAATTAGAAAGCTAACTGAGTTTAATACATTAGCGAGATTAGTTGCCAGTTCACTCCCGCTGCGGTTCCACTTCCTCCTCTTTACTAAAGAAAAATAAACTTTGAATAGAATTAACGTAAAAGTTCAAAGTTCTTAGTAAACAAACAGTCTTCCGACGCTTAAGAATTTAGATCAATAATTATATAAAGTTAGAAATTAGATCTTGTTCGAGCAGCAACTGAGTATTTATTAAACGTACATACGTCAAAGAACTATATTGAGCATAGACTTAAAATCTGTATTTTGTTTGTATATTTAAAAGTATAAAATAACCTGCCCATATCTAATATACAATAGCTTACCCATCTATTATTTATAATAAATCTATAACCTATCAATTTCTGTACTTGGATATATTTAAAAAATCTTATAGGGGAAATTTGTTAATGTAATAGGACCCAAAACGGTGATTTTATCTGTTTGTCTGTGCGTTTGTACGTACTAATCAACATCAAATCTTTGTGTCGAACTGTGACTCAGCTTTGTGTCGTGAAAATTGCATTAGCAGTTTAACAGGTACAAGCAGTTTTCTAAGAAGAGGTAGTGATAAAGCCTACACTTTAGTGATAAAGTCTGCAGTTTACATATTATACACATATAAATTAGATACATTTTATATTTCATTTATTTATTTAAAAATGTTAATTATTAAATATTCTTAAAGAAGTGTCTCCTTAATCAGAATAAGATAAAAAGAGCTAGAAATTGTATCAGATAATTCAAAACGAATTTCGTTGCCAAGTGGGCTGGGCGTACGCCAAGACAACGCTTCGCTAAACGGCTGCGATCAGAAAAGATAGCAAACCGACATTGAAATTTTAAACTGCTTTTTAATTATTTCATGTGAATTTCTTCAAAAACTATCAGAAACAGATAGTAAAGTATAATTGTTTAACATATTCAAAGAAACAAGAGCAACTACTAAAAGTAGCGGTGTATAAAAATAAAATGTAACATCTATATTATTTGTATATAATTATTATTGAAACCTATGGACTCTTACTTAAATTGTCATTATAGAAAATCTGCCGAAAAATATCAGACGACGTTACGGCGTATTTGAGAAATGATTGCGCATGCAGTAGTGGGTTTATTTTAATTTAATAGAAAAAATGATAATATTATTTTTAAATTTACGAGAAAATAATTGTCTGCCTTAGATTTCGTCACTCAAAATCAATCAATAAATATACTGATAAAAAATTATATAAAGTTATTAGAGGAGTCATTTAATAACTTCCTTCACCTTTCCCACTAATTGTAAAAGATAAGTAACAATATATTTGTGTATATATCGAGCAAAAAAAACTATATTTTGCTCTACCTGATACGCTTAAAAATATTTTAATATAAATCTATATTATAAACTATATTATAATAGCTTCATTTTTCTAAATGTACACAAAACCTTCGATGCGCAAAAAAATTATATAACTTCAAAAGTTGTATCATATCATGAATCTCGCATTTTCAGAGAGTTAAATTACGTAGCGTAGTTGTGAAGGCATATAAACGTTGCAACGGGCAACTGGGTCGACTGCCGCTTTCGACTCATACAGTAAACCACATGAAGACGATCTTTATTATTTCTTATAGCATTCAAAATAAGGGCCAAAATGTTACAAACAGCGCCATAAGTGTTGTGGACTGTACGTCGTTCGTACACATAGGTGAATTCGGAAAGACACAGGAACGTGAAAATTGTGAAGTCGAACAACTGTCAGCAAAAAAGAAAGGGATGCTGCTAAAATAATTCTTTGACCTATACTTATATATGACATATTTTAAGAAATGACAATTGCTATAGGTGCTTTCTTACATTTTTGCTCCATACATTTTTTACTTAGTTTTGAATTATTACTTTCAGTACACACATATTGGTTTACATCGGATCATTTGAATTAAAAAAATAACATTATTTTAGAAAATTTGAATTAAAAAATAACATTTCATTCAGAACTTTTTAACAATACAAATACTTCATTAAAAATCTCACCAATTAAACTACTAACGCCAACGTATTGTCTAAAATATCAACAAAACAATAACAATTTATATAAAAAACTTTCCCACTGAAATTAAACAATCGTAGACGAGAATACGGCATTATTCTATGTTATTGCAGTCAACTTTTGAAGAAATGGTATTTTGCTTAATACAATCGTTGTAGTTTCAGTAAGTACATGTTCTTATTATTCAGAGTTCTTAGTTCGCCGACAAACTTCCGCTCTCCATTTCAATATTCTGAACAGGAATGCCTAAGAATAATGCACAAAGTTAGAAAATATGAGAGTACTTTTTTCATTTACACGATGTTAGCAAGTATTTAAATATAGTATCTTATTAAAAAGAGCAACGGAACATAGAAAGCCGTATAGGTCATTAGAACTCACTCATAAAGTCGTTAGCGTTGCATTTGAACGTAAGAACTAAAGTTTTCACCATTTTAGTGCAGTGGAATACTTATGCTCCAAATGACAATACGATTCATGATTCATAAAACTCTAAGTTTGTGTGATATTTTAGAGGACGTATTTTACATTGCAATATATAAAAATACACAATGACTTTAATCGATGTTATTAATAAACTTAATCTTGTAAAAACTTATAAAATTAAAATAAATAGTTTTACTACGTTTTTCCAATATTTATTATCTAACGTGATAGTGTCTGGCGATAAACCCGACTATTATGTTTGATTCCCATTCAAGAGAATGAATTATTTTAATTACTTGCTCCCTGGAAACAACATAAGGCGCTCTGAGTGTAAGTTATCGAAAGTTGGGTGAAAAGTGATAGCCGAGTGACTAAGTACACTATGCGTACTAAGCCATGCTTATAGGTTTTAAACTGCTGATCCGATTTTCATAATACATTAGCTTAGAACCACGATACGATGAACACGGCTAATTATTTTTAAAAAAAGCACAAAACGACGACAAACGAAGAGGTGAAACTGTGAAAACAATACCCCTTTATACGTTAGGTTAATAAGCAAAAGCAATATTTAATTTAGTGTATGTATACAAGACTTATGAACTAATATACAAAAAGTACTAGTAATAAAGATCGTAGAATAAAAATAAACACTAAAAATTTATTATTGAGGCTCCAAAAAAGTTAATTTCAATATTAATAGTATTAGTTTAGTAGAAAAAATTCAGGCATAATATTAATTTTATATGCCATAATTAAATTAATCCAAAAAAATAAGATTTCAAAACACAACTTTATTTTTTTTTGGTAAGTTTTTATTTTCACAATTTATGATTTAACTAAATCTAATTTTCAGACTGTTTCGTGTACTTTTTCTTCCTCACGTTATATAGTGTTTTTTGTCTTAAGAATTTACCGGAAATAGCTTATTTTATTTATTAAGATAATTACATCATGTAAGGGAGACAATAAATACTAAATAATTGAAATGAATCAATCGCTAACCAAATTGGCATCGCCTTTACCTTGTATCGTCGCTTTGTTTACTATGAGAATATTAGATGCACAACTACCTAAATCATACTGAGTGAGAAATCTGAATGCTGAATGGAAATGGACGTGAATTGATTACAGTATACACTGTATCCATACATATGATGAAATAAGATTTAAAAATACAATTAAAATGGCAAATTGGAAACACAAGTATGCCATTGCATTGTTTCATTCAATAGTATTGCGTTTCATATATGTAGATAGTGCATGCACATATTACATTATTGTACCGATAAATTTTACTGGAAAATCAAACATTTTATACAATTTTTCCCTTATATAAAAGAGTAAACATTAACATTTCTCAATATAAAACGAATAAACAAAGCTCGAACGAATCCAAATGAAATCACAATTAAAACTGAATTGTTGAAACTTCTGAAGTGGAAAATTAATCAAATGTACGATTTTTATTTGAACTCATATCGTGCTCTATATAAATGTTGATCTAGGATTCAGTAACCGACGACGAAGGGCGGTAATTGAATAATTAATTACATTATCTTCTACTACATTAGGTTATTACCTAATTACACCTACTGTATATACATACTGTATATACTGTATACTCGTAAATAGTACATTTTTATTGTAATCCTTGAAATTACCTTATTTTATATAAAATTTCTATACCTAACTATGACTAAGCAACCTATGTATTTAATACACGCAAGTATAACCTTTACAGTTTGTACTTTAATTTTAACAAATGTAATATTTTCACTTGGCTTCGCTACTTTAAGTGTTTTTAGAAATTATATGCTTGAAGCTGAACTTATGAATCGATACATTAAATGTAATGCGAAAATGGTCTCTAATTATTTTGAGTTTCATTAAATCCATTTACCAATAATGCTAATGAAATCAAAGGTCTTTCCCGGATAGAATTGAGATCAGCCTTTAATGAAACTTTAATACAGAACAGATATGAAATATTCGCTATTATAGAATTTATTAGTGTATCACAGTTTAATAAAGTAATAAACTTAAATTAATATTTATGTCAAAAACTAAAATTATCTATATATTATTATTGTTATTAAGCTTCACACTGTATCCCACTACAGGGTAAACAGAGGGAACACAGGAACCTATTATTAAGACACTCTTTTATTCCTCAATTTCAGCTTATTTGGGGCATTGCCTGTTGAGTGGCGAAACTCAACGCCACGCTTCGCTTTGTTACCAGAGCGAAGAAAAGAAAATATGTAATAAATATTTCTCTTTGAGTGAGAATTTAATCTACACCCCTTTAACTGGCCATTTATCTAACTCGATTTTAACAAAATCACTTCTTAAATAAATTAATCATTGACTGAGCAATGATAAACAATTTTAAATTTACAACGTTTTTGATACTAAAGTAAAACATAATTTTAAATATTTTGTACACGAATTAAAATTAAGTAATGTATTTGCCATTTAGCGTCGCTGTAAGTCCGTCCGCGTCACTTACTCCCTGTAAAATGAACGAAGCGGCCGTCTTCAACCCTTTTTGACCTTTTTGATGGCCGCTGACAGCAGACGATCACAAAAGAACACTGATTAAATTTTTGTCCTAACTTTTTTATTTTCGTTACAATCACAGATAGAAATGCCACCTTTAATCAAAAATATTTTCCTTACACATTTCTAATGAAGCAGTAATTTTGTTTGTATTCAATTTTGTTTCACTCAGCTTAAATTAAAAACCCGTAACTATATAAATTGAATTTAAAAAGTTAGGTTAGGTTTGGTATTTATTATAAATTATAAAATACGATGCACTTTTGTAAGTTATTTATATATAGTACTACTATAGTAAATCTGTAACTGAATGAATGTAAAAGAAATATATATAGAAAAAATCTCTAGATAACTTTTATTAATGTTACAGAGCCGTTAATTATATTTTCGCAAATTTTCTTTAACATTTAGTGTTTGTTTTATTTAAATTTGTTAATAAATAAAAAAAATACGTCAATTAAAAATATTTATAACCGTTTTGAATGTATTTTTTTTGGTATCAATAAAATATTTTATTTAGTAAGCATTTTTTTTTATTAAAAATTTTTTGTCAATGTCTAAGATATTGTCTTAAAAGTGATAATGTGATATTGTTAATAATCCAGTAAGTGAGATAACTAAACAAACCAGCGTATTTGAAGCGGGCGAAGCCAAGTCGCTAGTTCCAAATAAAAATTAAATATAGAAAGTAAAAGAAAAACAAGTACATAAATAATAATTATATATCTATGTATGTATGGATAATGTCAAATTGTAAATGTGTCTTTTCTAAATTTTATATAACTGATTATATATAATACTAATATAATATTAAATTGCTATTAAGAGAATAGCATAATTAATTATCCGTAGGAGTCTAGATGTGAATAACATATATAATAATTAACTTGAATAAATATATAATTTCCTTATAAATTTTTTTGCTTCTGATTTAAATTCGCACATATTCTTATTAGGAAAATAAGTTCTCATTTTTTATATAAAAATAATTAAAACTAACTTCTACTACCTTTATTCGTCTGCATATCGATGTGACCAAGTGACCAATCATCTTGAATATTTTAGAAGGTAACAAAATGAACAAACAAACGATATGCAGAATTAAAAAAAATAGGAAGGCTAATCTAAAAATGTCTACAGAAAGTATATCTTAGTTTTTATTCGGTAGGAACAGGGGCGAGACATATAGCAAACAACATTTATCTAATAATCTACCAAAAGGTTTTAGTCTGTCTAGGCCAGTGTTTCCCAAAGTGGGGCGTATGCCCCACTGGGGGGACAATTTGGGCATTGGAGGGGGGTAATTGATGATTTAAGCAAAGAAATTATTACCCCCTCGCCAAGGCATTTTAAGCCAACGCTTGAATTAAAGGGGGCATGGTGATTTTAGAAAACCAAAAGTAGGGCATGGGTTAAAAAAGTTTGAGAAACACTGGTCTAGGCCGTCACTTAAATTTTACAGAGTATTTCAAAGACAGCATAATATATGAGATTAATTTATAATTTTGATCAGATCGTCAAGCACTAATTACGCGCAAGCGCAATAACGTGCACTTTCTTTTCAAATTTATTAATAACCATTTTCATATTTGCAACGCCAGCAGCATTGATGGACAAATATAAATGAACAAAAACTATATCCTTTTATGGACATATGAACATATTCTTTAAAAAGGATATATAAACTAACATTTGTTATCTATAGTCAGATAAATTTCAGTTTGGCGTATTATGGTTTTAATAAACATAAAGATCGTCGGTTTGATATTAAAGAAAGTCAAAATCGGGCACGACTCACTACTGACTGATTCAGTAGCGGGTAGCGTTATCTGCCAGATAAGTAATATTTTTTTTCGTTTTGTTAACATCCCGTTACCTATAACATGTGTGAGTATGATCTAACAGAATAAATATGAGAAATTTGATTGTGAAACAAAAAAATATAAGCAGCCTCTGCCTGTGATATTACTATCTGAAACGGTATTCGTACCCGGTAGAACTAGCCCAATTGTTAAATTTAACAATATTTTTGTCAGGTTTATATACTTGTTTTGTTACTGTAAATAAATTATTATTTTAAAATGTTTATCTTTTTGTCTGTTTTTCTTTCAACATACATTTGGAAATGGAAACATGTTTAAATGAAAAACTTTCGGGTATTTTTACAAGTAAATTTTTCCTAATTTTCTTTCTGAAACTGTCTAAAATTAGCTCCTTGTTTTTAAAATTGCAAGTATTCTCTTTTGTATACTATTGAATATATATTTATATACTTTTTCCGTTATTTATGTATAAATTGTAAATGAAACAATTTTAATCATTTTTATTTACAACAGATTTTTATACAACCCGACGTTTCGAACACTTTGCAGTAGTCCATGGCCACAGGTAGATACGGGTCTAGCCGTGACGCGAGCTAAATTTACGCGATTAATCCGGCTAAATTTATTATATATAAAATATTTAATAGTCGCGAAAATCAAAGATATAAGATTTTGTGTGACATAAGTGTTTATTCTATTTGATCATTGAATTAATATTTAATGTGTATGAAGAGAACTTTTATCAAATAATATGCTCACTGGAGCGTACGACTAGGCACTTCTTTGTAAAGTCACAAATGACTATCGACGTCTTTATTATACTCAATTACTTAAAAGCTTAAATACTAACTTAACCAACTAGATAGATAGATACTAGAAGAATATTCTATTAAAATATTTACTTTGCTTTATAATTTTTCAAAAGGTTGTGTGTTTACAAACATTGTATATAAATACGTATTTACAATGGAGATGAATTATTTCTTGAGGCCTGTCGTGGCGCAGGGCAAAAGTGTACGACTGTAAATGCGACAGTATGTAGATGTCTATGAGACTGTCCCCACTCGAGGAATCGAATATTAAATATTTTCATTTTCTTCGCTCTGGTAAAGGGATGTGTTGTGCTCCACTACTCAATACGCAATCCTTCAATTTGAAAAACTCCAAAAGTGGTTTTCAACATTTTTAAAATACAAAATAATATCGAATAAATTAAGTTTAAACACTCAATTTATTCGATATTATTTTTATATTTTAAAAACGGAGAGCGAAGAACTGCCTTAGCATAAGGTTCTTTATGGCCAACTTTTAATCCTGTGAAATACCGCGTGACTTTAAAAATAATATTAACAATCGACGCAGAAAGATCTAACAAATATTTAAATAACCAACTAGAAAAGAACTGTTGCTATTTTTGTAAATAACCGCTAGAACTCTCCCCATTAAGTTACCTTTGTGTAGAAAAAAACTAAATGAAAATCAGAATTCGTTAGGGTGCCACAGACAAACATACAGAGATAGACATATTACCCATTTTTTTTAATATTACAACTGTGATATAATATGCTTTCGTCTATATAACATATAAAATTAAAAGGTTATTCTAAATTAACCTTAGACGTAATTGACCGAGACTAAAGTTCTTTAGTACCTAGATGGGCTCGTACAATGGGCCTCCTGGAAGTAATTCATTTATCTTCCTTATTCGCTTGTTTTGCTTCAGCTACTTTTTCACTAACGCTATCAATAAATCACACACCTTTCTTTCTTAGAGTTATTTTTATTAAGCATTGAGCCTTTACTAGTATTCTACAGAGATTTTTATTTTTACATTAATTTAATTTGATAAAATATTATCGAAAAAATCCTACGCTAAAAATTATATGCATGTAATAAAATTGTAATTGATTGCATATATAGTATTGAAGATATATGATAAAATTTATATAAATATTTGTTCAAAATTGTTATAAAGTCATTTCACAAAATGTGGATATAATATAAAATATTGAGTATTGAGTATATATACTATGTATATTATTTCACTCCAAACAAATCCACATATTTTTTTACTGTCTAGATACTAGTTACGTGTTAGTTGTGTGTGTACAACAAAAGAAAGAAAAAAATAAACTAATAAATATCATTTAATCTATACAAAATTATTACGCATAAGTTAATTAACTGCGTATTGTATATGATGGTGGTGCATACCATGCTAAAGCCATAGTTATGCACCACCATACTTTTTTATAGAACATGTGACATATTACTGGGTAAATTATTATTAAAATTTATTATGCAGATGCAGATACCTGATGCAGTAGACGCCCACGAGTCCGTTTGCGTTAACTTTAGTTTACCTATTGTGTACCTATTGCAATAAAATTTATATTTTCATAAGACTTTTTATTATTATTGTCCGTATTTTATTTTTCTTCTTTTAAATATATTAAATAATAAAAAGACAAATTTGTCCAATGTCATTGTCACTAGTAAAATATAAACACTTAAAAACTCTAATAAAGATTAACATTCAATTTCTTATAATTTAGGAATATAATGCATTCCATTATGAAATTGTAGATTATTAATTGTCATACCAGATTCACAATATATCACCATATATAAGTACAACAAAGCCCTGTCGTTATTATTTCTATTTAAAAAAATATTGCATTTTATTTTCAATAATCTTCATCATAAATTAAATAAATTATGGCGTAAGGCAATTTACAAGTAAATAATTATTAAATTCAATACATTTCAAGTAAAATTTTTATTTGAGTAAGTATTTTATTTTTTTTTTAATCGAAATTTCCAAAAAGCTTTAAAATAAGTGCCTAATAACCTAAGTAACTCCATCTTCATGCTGTATCCGGCATAAGGCAGGGTAGGTAGAGGGAACTTGGGAACCTAGCGTTAAGACATTTCGTTCCCATTAAGACAATTCCATTTTTCACTTTCCTTCGAAATTTAACATTTCGTAGTGTGGCAGTGGCAGAAATCAACGCCACTCTTAGCCTAGTTACATGAGAGGAAATGATAATATTAAATATTCGACTTCCTCGAGTGAGAACGAACCCACAACTGCCCGGGTTTACAGTCGCACGCTTATGCCCCTGCGCCACGAGACTGGCCTCTTAAAAATAAAATTTAAATTCAATTTCAATTTGAAAATTATAATAATAATTTAATTAATGTTACTTAAATAACTTAACAAAGAGTATATCAAAATAACAAAACACTGAAATGCTGGTTTGGTTTGTATAACAAAGCTTGATTGAAAAGTTTTTGTTTCTGACATATGTACACGTAGCGGTGAAAATCGATAATATCGCCTATCCAAATGTATGCATCAATGTGTTTCTTGTACAGCTAATTATGCATGAGCGCTACAAAATGTATTGAAATAATATTTCATATATTAAAATGTATTGATATTATAAGTAGGAAAAATATTTTATTTATCATTTAGTACCATATATGTGCACAAATCATAGAGTATTTGGGACAATATCAATACATAAATAAAACAGAAAACAGTGTGTCTGTACATTAAATGTTTTTCAATAATATTTTATTGGCTGTACTTATGTACATATGTTTGTCTATTTGCACACGATAGTCTACGGAGCTAATAGGCGGACTTGAATGGTTTTTTTTTTGTTGTATAGCTAATAAGCACGGACAACATATAGGGTATAATTTCAAACAACTAGAACTTAACAGACTGGAACATCTAATGTAGTACCTTAAGAGATCAGTTAAACCATAGGAAATATAGAATAGACACTTAAACAAAAGTTGCTCAGAATTATGAATTTCTGTTGAGATATAAAAAATGAATATCAGGAACCTCTGGTGACATCTGATGTAGATGCGTAAGGGGTCAGATTATCTGTAAGATACTTAGAAATGTTGCCTTAGCAAAAGTTAAAAGGATAAGTTAATAAGGGTGATAAGCTTTTTCTGTTGACGTATAATAATCGAAGATCTGACGAAAGACGAAATGTTTGCATTTCAACTGAAAGTACTTTATACAGATTTTTTTTTTTTAATGAAAAATATACGATTTTTAAAATTTTGAATTTTGTCTGCTTCTCTGTGCGCTTTTACGCGCTAATCTCAGAAACGACTGACCAGATTTAAGTACTGTTGTTACTTTTACATTTTAGCAACCTTCTTTCGACATTTAGTGTTTGTTGTGTTTGTTTTATTTAAATCAGTTTATTAACAAAGAAAGTTACGTAAATTTAAAATATTTAGTTCGACAAAATTACTACAATCCTTTTTCATTTGACTGAAATTATAGTGTAATTTATAAATATTTTTTTAGGCGGTGTAGAACGTATGTTATAAGTTATACAAAAAACATATAGTCCAAGACTTGCTTGAAAAGTAACCTTGCTTTCCACTGACAAAAAAGTTTCAAATTAATTTCATTTTCGTTATTTAAACTAAAATTACTATTTCAATAAATTTATAAATTAACTGGAATTAAAATAACTTTTAGATTTTAGATATTTTTAAGAGCAATTCTGCAAAATACACTAAATGAGAAAATATATAAAAAGCATTATTTTATTAGTATTATTAAAAAGTACCTACTTCAGCATCACCAATTATGAAATATTTCCAATTGAGATCTCCAGAATTGAATGAATTTCATTCTATAAAAAGAAACATACACGAGAACAAAACACGAACAAAAAGAATATATTGTAAACAAAATATATCTTTTAATTTATTATTTGTTACTTTTTTAATTGGAAGACTTACTTTTCATCCATAATTCACTTGTCGATTTCGATATTTTTTTATACACAACACTATATTTTATTTGCAAAATTTCACAAAACAGGCTCAAAACCTTACTGTGCACATTATTTATAAATTTTTCGTTCTTTGATATCACCAACAGAGGATGTTTAACAAACCATTCTTTAATTGTAAAATGGCACACCCAACTCTTATCTTGTTACACATGAATTGATAACATGGACGCTTGTAGATAAAAAATAATGTTAGTGTCACGTGGGCTACAATATTTACAGGTTCTATTTTTGAAAATCTATTAATACTGAGTTATTAATACATATTTGACTATCACATATATATAAATATAATAATTTAGTATAAGAATTACAGCCTTTTAATATAATGAATATTTCTTTTTATATTAAAAGGCTGTAATTCTTATAGTAACTCACTAGCACTCCATTCTCTCTGTTCCCCGCGGAACAGAGAGAATGGAGTGCCAAATTATACAATCTCTGCATATCTCTCGCGTAGTTCAAACTCCTCATACAAGCCTTCAGGGTGGCCTTACTTTCCGCCCTATTGGCCGTTCTTTTTATTTGACATTCTTCTAGTGTCATCGATACTGGGTCCTTAAAAGAAACCAAAGAGGAAAACGCTCCTACTCAAACCAACTGAGCGTTTTTTCATCCTTATTATGAAATTAGTAGTGCCTATCATTTTCATCATGGATACCGAATCCGTCATGAAGAGAACTAAGCTAATCAGCTATGCTGACTCGAAATATCCTACGAAGATGGTATTTTCATATCATTCATTGTTTTCATTCACCTTCTACTAAACATACTTCTCCGATATATCATTTCATTCACTTATTATAATAACTTAAAATTTACAGTCGCTGACTTATTTTATCTCTTTCACAGACCAAAACCTATCCGTATTCGGACTAGAAACAATTATGTTACGTGAAAAAAATTCTATATATAATACAAATAATCAAATAATGCTATTGAGTAATTTGTATTGATGCAGTTTACAAATATTGAATTTAGAGAAACAAAAATCCAAGTACAAAAAAGTTACTTAAGAATAAATCATTTTTGATAATGTTACTTTTTATTTGATCGATCATTTGTTATCATGGAAACAAATCATCATCAATGACGTTTACATTTCAATATAACTTAACTTTGTACTTCAAATAACAATTAAAAGGCAAATATATAATATGTTAATATAGTCTATGTTTATTTTACCACTTAATTTAAAAAAAATATATTGAATATATATATACACCTCATATATTTAAGTTTAAAAGCAAGAGAAACACCCTTGAATTGTCAATAATATAAAATAATTCCATGTTAGTTACTCCGAATACGTACTGTGTGATCCAAAATATTATTTTATCAGTATATATTAATAAGAATAAAAAAAAGTACTTATATATATGTTGTGTTACTAATATCAAATGGACAAACCATTGATTGCAAAATTACATACCACTTTGAAAAAGTAAACAATCACAATAATAACAAAATCATTTGTACTTTATACCAAAATATTTTTAAAACCAGACAAAAGTATGTAAGCTCGATCATTGTTCAGCAGTCATCAATCAAACGTTATCAATTCAACTCACGAAATATTAGCCAATTATAATGCCCGTCCTTTGCCAGACGTCACGTCGCTACAGTAAACCCTTTCATCGTTGTCGTGATCTAGTGCTTTAGCCTAATTTGTGGGAAAAACGAATGTTGTGAATCGTCATAATTTTAGTTGCAGTTACATAGCCTTTACTTTGGGAAAACTTTTATGTGTCTGCCTCATTTTCATATTCGGTAGGAGTCAGTATATGCGTTTGTAGTGTCGGTACTTACCAGTCATGTGGAGGTTGGTTTCGACGTCGAGCTTGCACACAACAAGGTGGCTCCTGCGGCTCGCACGGCAGCTGCAGAGCAGGTGGCGGCGGCGGTGGCGGCGTGCAGGCCAGCCTCCTGACGTAGTCCACGTAGCGGGCCGGCGGCGGCGAGCCAGGCCCGCAGCACTTGCGATGCGCGGGCGCGGGCGGAGGCCGGCACGCCAGCCCGCAGTAGACGGGCGGCGGCGGGCGCACGGGCGCTGGCGCTGGCGCGGGCGGCCGCGGCACGTAGCGCTCCACGGGCACGTGCGCCGCGGGCGGCACGTAGCGCGGCCGCCGCGCGCGCTCCGCCTCCCGCCGGCGCGGCGAGGCGGAGAAGCGGTCCGGCAGCGGCGCGGGCGGCGGCGGGCTGAGCCGCTCCGGCGGCGCCACGCTGAACGCGCCCACCGCCGGGAAGCGCTCGCAGGGGGAGCGCGCGTACTCCTCGCCCATGGTCAGCCGGCGCCGCCGCCGCCCGCTCTCACATGCCCCTCACGCAGTCCCGTCGTCCGCATTCACACCGAGGGCGCCATCTCGATCGATAGCGGCGCCGCGGTGCCGCTCAGGGAGTTGCCGCCGCCGAGGACGAGGCGCGACGCATCTTCCGTTGCCCGTTACGTGGTTCGAGGGCGTTCGTTTAAACTCTTACACTAGGGCGAGGCGAAACTGAATCCTCGAGCAAGATGGCCGCTTTCGTCATGTCCGCGTGCGGCGCGCCTGCGCTAATATCACTTTCCGATGTTTATTTTCACTCGACTTGCGTTTGTTACGAATCTTTTAACACATAAAATTTTGTTAGGAGAGTCCGTTTCACAAAGGAGCAAATGATCAATCAAGTTATCGCGTCACAGATAGAGGTCGTCAGAGGAGGTGTCACCGATGACCAAGGCGAGAGGACGAGGAACATGCGTCGCGAGACGCTCTGTGGCCGAGCGACAGCAAGAGGTCGCGAGTGCGCGTGTCCGCGGCGCGCGGCGACGTCAGGCCGGTGCGCGTATCGACGTCGCGGGGGTGCGCGTTGCGCCGCGGCGCTGGCCTGCACCTACCTTCGCTCCTTACGGACAAAAATACTGAATTCCCAATAAGCCTCCGAGGGACACATGTAATCCTTTTTAATTGAACACCTACAGATTCGACTTTTTAACTCATCATTAAATAGAGAAATTTGACTACTACAACTACTATAAGCAATAAAAATATCCTCAATCCTAAATATATATATATATATATATATATATATATATATATATATATATATATATATATATATATATATATATATATATATATATATATTATTAAATAAATAATATTAATATGTTTTTAATCAGTTTTTATTATATAAATATAAATATATAATTGAGGCGTGTTGTAGCGCAGGGGCACAAACGTGACAAGTTGTGAGTTCAATCTCACTCGAGGAAATTAAGTTTTTAATATTTTAAATTTAAATATTTCATGTTTTCATTTCTTCGCTCTGGTAATAACATAAAGACGACGACGCTACGTTTCGCCACTCAACACGCAGTACCTCAAGGTCGACAAAAATTGAGGAACGGAATGGAGTGTATATACTACGACGTTTGGTTACTGTTAAATCTAAATAAATTTAAAAAAATGTCTATATCGAATTAATATCGTTAAATGTCGGAGAATCTTATTACCCTCTTCCATCCAGACCTTCCAAGACTGAAAGAAAATTACTAACGAGAATATTATTAATAAATAATTTTCAAAATACCTTGTAACCTTACCTATTAAGTACGACCCTTCTTGTCAAAAATAAACGTAATCATCGTAACGTAATGGTACATTGGGAATCTGCTAGTATTACGTAAAAAACTGTTAAGTATACAGATACAGTTTTAGGTAAACAAGTTTCAGAAAAGCTCTCACAATTATACACATTCGCCAGTGCATAATCGATGGGAACGGTGGGAAACAAACTCACAACCTATCACATTAACAGTCGTACAAAATAATTCTTGATTTAATGTTATATTGTAATTCAACTAAAAAAAAGGTCTCAAAATGTTATAATTGCTAATGAAATGTTAAATGCTTTAAAATGTTAAATGCTATTTGGATGTAACAATAGGCTTTTATTTTGCAATTTTAATTTTGTTTTAATACTTAGAAGAGTTTTTCAGAATTTAAGGAATTACTTATTTACATATATTTTTAAAAGTTGATTAACTACATAATAATAACACTAAAAATAACAAAATTAATATCTTTTTATAATTTTAAAAACATATATTATTCTATACAATATATATAAAATATACTAAATTTTGCTTATACGTTGGGAATACTGTTACTATTACAGTATACACAAGAAGGCACTATACCATGTTCGCTCACTTAACTCATCAGACCGACAGAAATAACAACAACGTCTACACGTATACAAGTATCTGTCTCATACAGAAATTGAAATTGTTTCTTAACTGCTGTGACAAATATATGAACAAGAGCATATAATTTCTTATATGTTTAATACACATTTATATAGACGTAAATTATATTTACTTTTTATGCAACGTTTAAGGCAATATTATGGTGTTAATATTTAATAAAACCTGTGCAACCGTATTTCTAAATTATTAAGTGAAATTTTTACAAATGTTGTTACTTGAATTTCCTTTATGTCAACATGATAATATTTTGTGTATCATATATTTTAACGAGGACTCACATAGCAAATATATAACTAGAATCCCAGCTGTAATGATACATTTTTGGCAGAGAATCAATGCGAAATGGAACATCCCTGGAGGCTTGTAAAACCCTAACAGGGTTTGGTTCAATCACGCACGCTCGCTGTACCCATTATTATACTGACATTTACCCCAATTGAAAGGGGGAGCCCCATTTACCAAATTTGCTACAAACTTCTCGTTTACAAAGAGCATTCGTCGATTAGTATAAGCTTAATGGTAAAAACTAAAAGCGTTATTTACCGTGCCTAACGATATTATAAACGTGGCTTCCATTACATTAATTTAGACTATTAATTTAAATAATTCATATAGATCTCTGAATTCAGCACAAAAAGGCAATACTAAAATATTACATTGTACTGTAAATGAACAATTTTGGTGCATTCATTTATACTTTTTAGAAACGAATGATGCTTAATATTCGACGTAAAAATCTGAAATATATAAAATAGTATTTTCTCACTTTGTGAGATAAACCTGAAATAATCTGTACAAAAGAATGACAATTGAATGTTAGGAGAACAGAAATAAAAATAGCTTAAATTAAGCTTTCCTTCTACGTCCATATAGTTAATATTAAAAATATAAAACAGATTTAAAATTGTAATTGAATTAGTAAATAGCTTAAAAGTAGTTACGATTAATGATCCAAATGATAAAAGCCAAACGTGTACTATAAAAAACTAATTTTCCATGAAGTTGTCAAACAGTGAATCAGTCCGACCGTGGCAGCGGAGCACGACAATCAAATAAGACTTAATGAACGTAACACGTGAACCAGTTACCCTCGTCCTCGTCGCAATTTTTATTAGATTAAATTAAAAAAGCTACTCTTTACTTTCTTCATTGAAAATGTAATAGCGTATTAAATTGTCAGTACATTCCTATTTCACATTAATTTACCGATTCACTTTTTATTAATTGTAATTATATAAGACTATGGTCTTAACTAAATATTTTAATACTTGCTTAAATGTTGAACTTTAAAAATTTACATAAATATTTATTATATATATACTGGTACATGTGAGCAATTGATTGTTTCAAGTTTCTTTTTTTGTAACCTCACGCTGAATATTCCTTTAATTTCTTAGGAGATAAAATTTATTATTATCGAATAAAGTTTAGTTTACACATCAAATATATAACAATTATAAAAAATACAACCATATTGATTGACCTATAATATACAAACATTTTTAAACTAGTTTTTAGAGAAAACTAAACAAAATAATATTCAATTCAACGTCAGTATCTTTGAGACCATTAGGAGTAGCAGAGTACAATGGGTCTAAGGTATGCAGACACCTGTCATATGATCTCATTATGTTCCCTCTATTGGCGGCACACGATCCTAAATATCATCTTTTGTTAAATTTCTATAACCATTTTAATAATATTTCATATTTATTGTAACAGCTTTGTAAAGTTATATATACTCTCTCTCTACTCTTAGCTTCACGCTGTATCCCGCACATCCCGGGTAGGCTAGGGAACTTTGGAAACTAGTGTTAAGACACCCCTTTCCACTTCCGTTCCCCACTTTCCGCCGAATTTGAGGTATTACAGGCTGTGTAGCAGAACTCAACGCCGCACTTTGCCTTGTTACCAGAGTTAATATTTTTAAAATAATGCCAATTTTCCAATTTCCGTCGTATTCCTGGCGGGATTTCACGCAGTGACCTCGTTACCAAAACGAAGAAATAAAAATGTTTTTTATGCCCTGAGTGGGAAGCAAACCTACAACCGTCGCGTTTACAGTCACATGCTAACAATAAACAACATTTTTCATCTAAACACTACTAAACTAGAATATGCACTCATTGTCCCTCGTAAACTACCTAACCTAGTAAAATGCTAACACTATTTCGCTAGTAGATACGTTCCGGGGATCTGCAATACATCTACATAATACACAAACGAGGAAATCAAATTTTGGTAACTTCAGACTGAAAGCAGCACTTGCATTGCATAATTTTGTATCACCTATGTAGTTTGTTAAGTAAGAACAGAAAGCGATTTTTCAAAACTAGAAATAGTAATTTGATATTATAATATTTTTTTTTATAAAATATATATAATTATAATTTATTTATATGTCATTCAAATTAAAATATCTAAATATATACATATAAAAAAACGTAATGTAATTAATAAATTAAATCTATTTTATCATATTTAATGATTTTAAAACATTATTAATGCTATCAACACATACGATATATAAGAATGAGAGAAAAAATGTAATAATACGTTTTACACATATGCATCTCACTGAAATTTTAGCTTTTTCCATTTTCCTCATCCAACTTTCTAATAAAGGATTTTGCCTCGGTTGGCTCAATTTGGCTTTATCTCATTGAGACATAACTTACGTCAGTTCACACTTTATTTCCTTCTCTTTGAAGCTAGTTGTAATATTATATAGAAAATAATATAGAAAAACAAAGGCGTCAAGAATATTTCTCGTAAAAATAATGAAATTCAACCATTGAGGTATCATAAAAGGTATCCAATAAAATTCACACCGGTATGAGGAAGTATAGTTTAATTTTATTTTTTCATATACATTGTAGCTGTGCACATAATACATTTTGAATAATACTCATGTGAGTAATTAATAAAATATTATGACAGATGTTGTAATCCACAAACACCAATAACGTAAAAGTATGTCAATATTAGTAGTATGTAAATACCTCTCACTATTATTCACCTTTATACACAGTTATTATTAAATATTAATGAATATGACACAATAAGTATTTATTATTAAATATTATATACTTATTTTGTCATATTCTTAGCATGAGCAAATAAATATACCTTAAGAAAAAAAAATATGCTTAATCTATTCACTGTTTACATATCATAAGAAAATCATTATCATTATCATTATCATTAAATAAATTACAAATGTATAGCAATAATTAATGAATTATCGAAACGTTGTATTGTAATTGTTATAATTATAGCTCGCTGCTTCCGAGAAATGTTGTGGCTGTGTGTTAGGACAGTCTTCCCAAAGCCACCACATCGTGACCAAAACTTCTACATTTATTAGTAGCAATGCAATAAGAGGAATTGTTATTTTACTAATGAGTACTTTAATACCGCCCTTCGCGACCATTAATGGTTTAAGAATACCATCTATAATTACTTCCTTAAAACCTTTCATTAATAAATTATTAGATCCGGAACTTAGTAAAGTTAATACTAATCCCATTAAGCCATTAATTTTGCTTGACGTCTTTCCTGTAATTGGTTGTAGAATGTTGAATTTAGGCAAGGCCGTGCCCGTTTTTTCCTCAATACTAGTAGGTAATTCCAATACCGTCGCAGATTCTTTGAATGGGTGTGTCCAAGTATTATAATTTTGACGTGGAAGTCCATCAGATGAATGTTTATGATCTTTTGGAGAATAATCACTGCGGTAAGATGCACGTAATTTTTGACTTTCATCCTCCGCTAACTGATTCAACCCACTAAGAAATTCTTTAAAAGAATAATCGGAATCTTGCGATTGAACTTTTTCTGCAATTGGCATTCGTTGGGATCGCATTGAGTTAGTATGAGTTATCTGTTGCCGATTCACATGATTGGACTGCGGAAAAGTATTTGAATTCTGAGGCGATAATACATTTGCTCTCATATCGCTTGGCACACTTCGATATTCAAAGGGTGAATAGTAGTTTACTGGATCACCCGTCACATAAAGTATGCACCAATAACAGTACATCACAAGCACTTGTAACGTCCAATACAACGACATGTTGATTATCTAAAGAGTATTTTAGCATTTATGACACCTTATTTAATTATACTCTGAACTATGAAAAGGCACGTCGCATTTGGAACAATAAATAAACATAAATTGGCCTACATTACTACTTTTTAGTACTATAATAAAAAAAATATGTGTATGTATGTGTATAAAAAAATTGTATGTACGGATGTACCGTATGAAGTAAAACTTTTTCAAAATGATTATTTTTTAATGAATATTAATCTATATGTCATTTGTCGCGAATTCGCGTGAAGATTTGATATAAATGATAAATGGTATATGGTCCATTGTTTATATACAAAATCTAAGAATGTAAAAGACATTTTTAATTTTTTTTTGTGCCATATTTTTTGTGAAATTCTCCGCATTGTCATAAATTATAGAGTAATTACCGTAGATCTCTAATAATGAAAATTTGTAATAGATATAATAACTTGCTGTACAAACAAAGGATAAGTTGGAAAGCTGGAAATTTATATTTATATTACAGATAAATACTATTACAAATTTATAATTGTAATTAATTTGATTCAAAGTGAGTGCATACGGCTGCAGACTTATATTTGTTAAACTGGATGGACTGCAATAATAAAGGAATGATTAATTAAAAAATAATAATTTAAAACAATACACGTTTTTTTATTATTTTCTAAATTAGTTTTCTTTCTATATATCTGAAAAATATATATTAATATTTGCTATATTGGCAGCCATATTAGTAAATACCCATTAATTTCAATAAATTTATATACATTCACTTATACTTACACCAAAAGCGTAATCATTTGACGACTTTTCAAAAATCTCTTATTATTAATATTTAAAGTTTTAAGTAAGTCTATTTATTATATAACCTGTTATCAATAAAAAAATCATTTATAAGTCATTCAATTTTAGTAAACATGCGTGGACTCGCAACGATCTAATTTAATAGATAATGTGACTATTTCTTCTTTACATTGATATGAAATTTCTTCCATACTCGATACTCATACATATATACTCGATACAGAACTTTTAATTCAAAAACATAAATTAATTGCTTCTTTTTTTTGTTTAAAGTCTACTTGTTTAATTATTTAAATCGCAATATGATTTATAATTATTGCTATGAATTTAATATTCAGCCGAATGTTATTCATACAATATAATTTTAACATTTCATTTAGTTACTCTATCCTTATTCAAAAGCAATATAACTTTAGTAATTATTGGAAAAAAATATAAATATCTAAAAAAATAACACAAAAAGAAAAGTCGCTGATATATATTAGTATGTATTCACAATGCTTTGTCAGCTTATGTCGCCCCCAGAGTTGCAGTCCATTGACATACATTCGGCGACCTTGTCCCCGGCGAGAATGCTTAAGAGAGTTTTAGCGATGAAGCCGTCCTCTTCTACGTCGTCGATCATTGTAAATGTTACAGCAGTCCCAAAATTACTACCCCACCCGATATTAGACGATCTTTGTATAACACACGCGAGTCGCTCCGAGCAATCCATAATAACTCGAGATCTGTTTTTCTTCTTTTTCTTTTTCAAATATTTCATCATTTTCGATAACACTGGCCATAATAACAAAGCTTTTAGCCCCATTTTAGCGAGCACTATGAGTGTTAGAGGAAACAGGAAAAGTTTACCTGCCAGTAATTTCATAAGTGCTATAAGAGCCGCTGACATCATAATTTTAGCTGCACTCGCTAAGACACTAGCAAATGATGCTAATGTATCTGTCTTTGGGCACGAACCATGATAGTATCCCGAGTCTGTATATGATTTCCGTATAGGATCAGAAAAATAACTTGAGGCACCGGTAAATAAATCTAAAAAAGGTGGCGCTTGAGGAGTGACGGTGCTCAATGCTTGCTCCTGAGCGGACACTTTTGTTGCAACGAAAAAAAGAACAACAGCTACGAACATGATTGACTAAACTGTTACGCTTCAAGACCTTCAATTCATTTAAAAACTTTGCTATAAAATCATAATTTCATGTTTGATCAAGGGAAACGGAAATCTATCATTTCAGTTAACCTAACGGTTTAAAATTGGTTAGAGTACAATATTTACTGCTTCTTGTGATGAGTAAAATGCTTATTCTACTTTCAAAGCAATTTAAATTTATAATTAAAAGTACAAAGCACGTACAATCAAATTTGGAATGCAATTGGTTGGAAAGAATTCAACGCCGTTTTTTAAATACAGTGTTAGACAGCCAAGTTATCTAAGCAAAGAATGTAATTAACGCATTTCTACAAATTAAAATGTAACTCTTAAATTAATATATAGTTGCAGTTACAGTATATAGACATTTATTGTTACAAATAGATAATCACAATATTTATTTTGATATACTTATAAAAAATCATTAGCAACTTTTTTTTTGATTGTCAAAAATAAATAAATTCATTTAATTAAAACTTATAAAGAATATAATATTATTTTTAAATAAAATAATAACTCACATTGTTATTTTATTGTTTAAAAAAACCAGTCAAAATTATTTTTATTGTCTTACTTTTATTTGCATAATCTATATTTTAATAAACAAAATATTTATTTGGCGGGAAACTTATACATTAATGTAAGTAATTGTTCTTTAGCTAGATTTAGATTTTTGTAAAATTACATAATTCACTTGCGGAATTTAACAATACTAAATTAACCTATAAATAAGAATTAATTAAATATATATGTCACAAAGAAGCTTAATAGTGCCATGGTGTTCACTGGGTTTGTATTTATTTTTTATTTGTTTATAATTTAAGAATGCATTTTAATTTAAAGTGAAATAAAATTATGAAAATGTTAAAAAAATATAATTTATTTAATTTGCTGTTAATATACTCGTATATTATTGATAAAAATAAATAAAATAAATAAATATTATTGATAACAAAAACATTGACATTATTTTGAAGTGATTCTTGGTCAGCATTACGGTGACCCAATAACTTGTTTACAATACTAAATAAACAGCCAGCTAAGAATATTTCATGAGCAGTTCGTCTGTTAAACTAGTTTCGTCCATACTTTGTGTTGCTCCTTTACTAATAATTAACAATAATTACGTCACGCATTATACGTTAATTTAGAAAAAAATGTGCTTGATTTGACATTATAACTAAGCTAGCCTACACACAGAACTGAAGCTCAAATACATATGTTTGTTATTTATTTCCAACTTACGAGTACATATAAGATTTTAAACCTAATAGTTTGCATATTTTTTCAATTTTAAAATATTATATTTTATTTAATTTCAAAATTGTTTTAATTTTAAAAACGCAATTAATACGTCATCACTAAAATCAAATTAAATAAGGAAATCTCTGTTTATGATTAAATAGTTGTGACTGATATTATAACCGTGTCCGTCCCTAATTTGTACGACCTAAAAACCGTATAGCTTGCATAATGCAATTGGAGCATGCTGCCACCTGCAGTGACGGGAGAACAAAATATTAAATGAACCTCATTGCTATGGGAACTGCAACTACATTAAATACTACTAATTAAACCGTTAAACGAGACAGCTACCTAAATAAGCATAATTACTATGTTTTTTAATCTATTAAAATACATATTGAAAATCTATGCTATCTGTTATATTGTTGTTTTTGAGTTATAATATATTAAAATATATTTATAAATATATTTCTATATATTTATTTAGCTATATTATATCTATTTAGTTGTTCATGGAGACTGTCTACACATGGTGTGTGTGTGTGTCGGTGTGTGTGATTTTATATGGGATCAACTTATTCGTACAAAATAAGGTTATCTTTAACAAGTCTTTCAGAAATTACTTTTTTCTTTTATATTAGCCACTAGCTGTTTTTATAGCCACATTTTTAGCCCCCGCGCCACGAAAGGCCTTCTTTTATATAAATAATAGCATAATTATTTTAGAAGTCAGAAGTACGCACTTTAAATAATTTTAATTAAAACTAAGAAAATTCAAAAATGTTCAAACATTTTCAGTAATAAACCACTTGTCCCTAGCCTAGCCAAATATAGTATGTGTCTTTGACGCAGAGTACGTGCTAAATAAACGGCACAAAGTTAAAACTTTCGGGCATTAATTAAGCAAAACCCCACAGACGCCAAGTAAATTACAGCACTCAGGTAACCGTAGTCCATTTACTCAAAATTTTCTAGGAAGAGGACAGGAACGGAGAAAACCGCGAAAAGTTACAACACAGCAAAATATAAAATCATTGTATGCTAGACGTCAAAACATCTGGGTATATAAGAAAGATGATACGGCGGGAAACTTCGACATTGAAGAAAAAAAAGCTACAAAAAAAAATTACAGACAAACGCTAATTAAGCGCTCCCAAAGCAAAAACTCTAAGTTACTCATATTTTTCTTGTTTACTTTGGGATTTACGAGTGAGTATATTTAATTAGTATTTCGCATTGAGCACTTATTACTTGTTTACATTTATTTTTTCTTTGTTTAAATTATACAATTCTATAGAAAAAATATTATTTATGTGCCTTCCATATACCTTTGCTGGTTTTTAATCATATAGTTAATTTAAAATAATTATGTAATACAAGAAAATTAAATAATAAATCCTTCTGCCTACTGAATAAACAAAATTAAATTCATTGGAACTTGTAAACAAATGTACCAGGTTGTACTTATAACTAAGAGCAACCTATTTTTTCCTTGAACTTTAACAGAAGTTTAATAGACACGACTGTTTTTCAGCTTCACGCTGTATCCAGCACATGGCAGGGTAGGCAGAAGGAATTTGGGAGCCTAGTGTCAAGACACTCCGTTCCGTCTTCCACTTTCCGGATGCAGTGGTGGATATATAGTTTGAGAGATGCCGGAATTCAACGCCGCACCATGTTTTGTAACCAGAGCGAAATTGTAAATATTAAATATTGCATTTCCTTGAGTGGAACGGTCGAACCTACAACCTGTTTCCATCATTCACAAATATATATATATATATATATATATATATATATATATATATATATATATATATATATATATATATATATATATATATATATATATATATATTGCTATCATTGCCACTAGCTGGATGAAATATCAATCATTATTTTATTTGTCTCACATTGGTGAACCCTATTTCTGTCCAATATCTAGATGAAAATACATAAATCATCGTTTGTTTCCTCAATTTTAGTTTCATACTTCTTTCCTAATAACATCCTCCCAATGTATCAACTAACGAGGATTCTGTCGAAAACAAAGTTTATCTCTTTCAGTAAGTATGGACATTAATTAGTTTTACTTAGACTCGTAGGGTGCTGAATCTAGATGCGAAAGCGTTTATTCACCTTAATCATTACTTGTCTGAAATAACTGGATACAAATTAGAATTACAGTAAATCAATATCACCTTTCATAATAAAATAGACAGAATTTAGGATTTGGGGCCTGTTACAAGCAAATGTAATTGCGACATATTGTAGGCTTGATTTCCATTTGAGGAAATTAAATAATTATAATTTTCATTTCCACGCTCTAATAACCTTTTCGCTCGCTCGTGCAGTTCTAGTAATCAACACGTGATGCCTCCATAAAACGTGGAATGGAGATCTATATTGGAACGGAGAGTCTTAACACCAGGTTCTTTGCTTTGTGCGGAGTACAGCGTAAAAGTTAAATTTAACTGTACCCAATTGTTTATTAGGCACTTAAGTTTTTCTTTTAAATCGTTTTTTTTTATGAATTTAAGGAAAAGTTTGTAAGAACCAGAATTATCAGATTACCTGTATCTTATGAGTTCACGATTTTTATAATTTCATATATCATATAAACGCTTATATGACCGGTGGAGCGAATTTTTTTTTCGATTCGATTATCGTGCATCTAGAATCAATGGTGTACTGTTATAGTTCCTTATGTAAAAATTCTAGTGTATAACTCAATATCTCTAAGTGGCGCAGAATATTTGAATTTGAAATTTTCATAAAAAGTACTTAAATAAATGTCATTAATAAATGTCCCAATAAGATTTTTAAAAGATTATAAGTATAAATGTTAATATAATGCCTGAAAAACAGTTCTTTGATTATATAAGAAAAAAACTTTTTTCAATACAAAAACAAGATTGAAGTCTTTATAAATCGATTATTCAAAGAATTTCTGATTTTAGGTGACATAACGCAATTTGTTCACATTTTTGTACACATTGTATAATGAAATTTATCTTTAGATACAACTCTTTGATGGATTGTTGGCAAAATACTCAAATTCGTAATATATTAATAACAGTAGCGACAATTTTATACAAGTCTTTTAAAGATGGGTGTTATACATTATATACCTACTTTATTAGTACTGTTTTTTTAGCCCCAAGTAATATCTTCATATAATCAAATTATAAAATCTCAGTCTTTTAGTTTAGCGATTCACTAATTAGAGGAAATCTTAAAACATTTTATGTTTTTAATACATTCTTCACTTGTTTGTTGGTAGTCATTTTAATAATTTTCCTTTAATGATAACCTACTTTCAACGCTAGTATTTTTTTTTGTGAGAACACTGAGCTTTTATGCGAAATAACATAAACATTATTAAAGGTAGTCGGAAAATTATTTTATAGCTTACTTGCCAAAATGTAAGATTTTTTGAACTAACTTGAAGTTAGTGCGCTACCTAATATAAAGACAAACTCTTGATTTTCGATGCTTTTTATTAAAGAAGCTTTTTCATATGACCATATGATTCGTCATCGATTAACAATACACATTTTAAAGTAAAACAAAATTAGCCAGTATCACTCCAATAAAAACTAACAGTGTAATATAAATAAATGCAACATATTAACTCACTCAGTGGACATCGATTTACGAGTGAACGAGGAATGCTGCCATAGAATGAAGCATTTAACACTCGCGTTAAACCAGGCTGAACAAGCACTGAGGTATTCACTGGAAATAATCATAAACGCAACATTGTTTAGTAACTATGTTTTAATGTCTATTAAATTAAAATAAAGTTATTTTACTCATCTTTTGTCATTAAATGTTAAAATGTGTTTGTATGAACAATGTTATATGTAGTTAGTTATATTTGTTAGTGGGTTCGATTCCCACTCGAGGAAATGAGGTATTTAATTTTTTCGCTTTAAATATTTAATTTTTTCGCTTTGAGAACTAGGCAAACTGCGGCGTTGAGTTCCGCCACTCACACGCAATACCTCAAAATTCAAAAAGGGGAAGGAACGGGGTGTCTTATCACTAGTTTCACAAATTCCCTCTGCCTACCCTGCCGTGTAATAAAACGTGAAGCTGAAAAAATAAATAAAAAATGGAATGAATTTGATGAGGCCATCGTGGCGCAATAAGACACGACTTTTTTTCCATGGTCTGATAAGGAAACTACGGTGTTCAGGTCCGCCGTACAACTACACATTGCATACTTTGTCAAATTTAGTCACAAAGTAGAGAATGGAATACTCATAAATTATGATTAATATTGTAGTAAACCCTGTGCTTGACAAAACGTAGAGATAAAAAACTATGTTGATTTATAGATTGTTTAGATATTGTTTCTTCTGTTATACCTACTATAAAAACAATAAATTATAATATTTGAAAATCAGTAGCGACAAATTCTAAAGGTTAGGTACTTATATCAATCACCCATATATAAAGGTCGTATACCTATATATAGCATATAAAGCTTCAAAGGTCTCTTAGAAAGTATAAATACAAAGCATAATACATATATTTTTATTAAAAGTAATACATATTTTTTTCCTTTTTTTTAACGCCATAGTATATCTTGTACATGGCGGGGTAGGCAGAGGGACCTTATAAACGCCGATTTTCCTTGTTACCAAAGTAAAAAAATAAAATAGTCAATATTCAATTTCCTCGAGTGGGGATTGAACCCACGCACTGTCGCGTTTAAAGTCGCACGCTTGACGCTGCGCCATTACATCAGCGTTTATTTTTTTCTTGTAAATAATACGATACTTTCAATCTGTAATGATACTGTAACACACTTATTTATCTTAACAGAGCAACTCGACATCGAAAAACAATGTTCTTACATAACACAAACAGAGGTACGTGACTACAAGTTTCTTTTGTTATATTAATAAATTAGCTACTCGGCCAAGCTGTATAATATTAACAAGGTTTTATTTGCTTAAAAAAGAATATAGCGAGAAATTCAAACGCGTATAAAAGTTATTCATGACGGAAAGTGCTCATCCTTTATAGAGAAACATCCTAGACTCCCACTTTATTATTTACGTTGCGAACTTATTGTACCTACACCTATGTACATTCTAGGTGTGTGTAAATGTTAGATAAATTCACGTGTATACGTTATTTTATGTATTTTTATATTTTATATTGCTAAATATATTCCATATTTATTGTTTTAATTGTATTTTAACTTTTAATCTATTTTGTCTAGTTAATAAAAATTACACAAACAGATTTTTTATATACTATTATTTTAGTATTTACTGAAGTATAGCGCCAAGCAAAATTAGAAATTTAACTACAACATTCGCACCTGTACAAAGTCAGTCGCACACCTAGTAATTTCCCTGAAATTATTTCATACAAAATTACAGGTAGCTGTATATTTTATCAGTAGCTCACATATGGAGTGTAATCTACACAATACATTACAGAAACCTCACAAACTAAGTCAATAGAAACAGGATACATAGACGGAGCTATAGCTATGAAGGGTAGCAATACAACAGAATGGGGAGGAAATGTCGCCTTTTGGGGCGTCTTGCCTTTATGGCGTAATTCACCACCACCCGATACGGTTTTAAAATTGCGAAGACCTACACCTTCTGATTGTTGGCCCTTTAGGTAGAAATATAACTTTTTTATTAACAATATTTTATATTTTTAAGTTGATTATTATTAGATATCGTTAAATACATTGTCATGTTACGTTATTTGCAAGATAATTCGATTAGGCGTTTTAAAATAATTTTGTATATCAATTTTCTTGTTTTTTTTGTGAATGGGTGAATTTGTTTTTTTAAAAAATATTGTATAAATTTAAAAAAATCCCCGTCACAAATAATTATTATATTTAAAAAAAACTGCCGCAGTCTTCAGAATTTTATAATAATATTTCTAAAGGCCTTTTTTCAGAGGGAAATTTCGAAATATTTTCATCAGGGCTTAGGTAAACTGTCTTTCCCAGCCTAAACATATTTTTGTTAAGTATATAAGATTGTTTTTCCACACACTTATTCAGTCATTTTATTTTTAGAGGCTCATACGGTGAAATTATAATACAGCTGCCACGAACTCTACACGTGGACAAGCTTACTGTTGAACACATTCGTCCGGACACTGCAAAAAGTGCTCCTAAGCATTTTACAATTTATGTAAGTGCGAATAGAAATTAGACAGTTTAAAAAACCACAAGACGTTTATTTTGTTTTTCCATTAAGATAAATCTTGGCAATTTGTTGGCTTATCTTTTTTCAGGGCATTCTCAGTAACGGTACGTGGATGAAAGCCGCTGACGGTGTGTACCGGCACAATAAACCAGCAAAACAATACTTTCATTTAGACAATAGAAACATTCCATTCCAACGAATTGTTACCAGAGTTTTGTCGAACCAAGGCAACCCGGAATACACCTGTATATACAGATTACATTTTTACGCGATACTATAGTCATTTTATAAAAAATATTTATAAGCAAATAGATTATTTTTAATCTGTATCTTTATTTTACTCCTGCTAATTAAAAAGGTAAAAAAGTGAGGGTGTTACATAGAGAAAATTATATTTTATTATTAAATATATTATTTCCATTATAAATAAGATCATCAACCAATATGTTGATAGAAATAAATTGTATTTTTTTATTCAATGGTATATTGTTCATATGACGAAAGTTTTACGGCTCAACAAGGACGGGACATTATCTGCAGCTAGAAACATTTTGGCTGCCAATGACACACAATCAGTCACAATCAAGATCCTTTCTTATTTTTTTTCAGTCCATCAATATTTATAACAGTACTTCAGATCACATGTGACATGCCTAAATCAATCAAAGAATGATTCGTAAAGAAATAAAACATTTAAATCCAACTTTCATTAGGTCATAAATTAAAACCAAACATGAAATTTTCATATATTTATTCAGTGTCAACCAATATAAATGTATGATTTACGCGGCGCTCCAGTCTTGGGCAGAGCCTCCCCATGATGGGGCCGCTGCAGGAGCAGGCGCTGGGGCAGCCGTACCCCATTCTTCTTGAACCTAATTTAAAAAACAGAAAATGGTAAATTTAAACTTTGTTTAATTTTTCTTTCATAAAAGGTAAATAAAATTGTCAACATTACATTAATTACAGTCTGGACAGTACAACAGAAATTGAGACTGTCATGTGAGGCTAAATGGTATCAAAGGAAAAATCACAATCATACCAACATTATTAACACTCAAATAAAACGCCAAATATTTATTTTATTTTTTATTCAGCTGTCTGTAGCCAGGATATTCAGAAAAAGCCTAGGTATTAAGATATTTATATAAGTGCAGCATGGACAATGTTAAAACTAGCCAATGTGTATAGAGCATACACATTGGCTAGTTTTAACATTGTCCATGCTGTACTTTATCTTGTTACCACAAAGAGATATTGATAAACAATTTATTCCCCTGATAATTGTAACAAAACGTAATCAAATAAATAATTACCTGAGCGGCCCAATCTTCCTGAGCAGCTGCAGGTGCACCAAAGCTGGCTGCAGGTGGGGGTGCAGCAGCTTCTTCATTCCAAGATGCAACAGGCTCAGCAGGCTCATATTCTTCATGTACGGGTGGTGCTGGTACTTCAGGCTTAGCAGCAACAACAGCCTATTAACAGCCAAAATTGTATAAATTTAAGCAATCATTATCTTTCAACATGTTTGGTCTTTTTTTTGTTTAGAAGGTCGGTCAATATTATATTTTAAAATTGATTCAATCACAAAAGAAACAAGATATAAATAGAAAATGTAAGAAATTCACCTGTTCCTTAGCTTGTTGTTCTTCTTTTTCACTTTCTTCAGGATCTCTGAAGAAGAACAGGTCAACTACTACATCCCACTTCTGGTCACGTGGCAGAGCACCTCTTAAACGCAGAACTTCACGAGCCAGAAGCCACCACATGAGACCAATGGAGTGTGATGACTAAAAAAATACAAAAAATATTATATTTTTAATATTATTGAGGTTTCTAAATCATTTTATTCATTAAAATATAAAATTGCTAAAAAGTGTATATAGCTAATCTTAAAAATATATTGTGTAAATTAAGAATTTTCTGTCTTGAATTTTAAGTAAGATGAAAATTGATTTGCACTTGACATGTAAATTTTGAGATATAGTACAATTTTATAAAACTGCAAATATATCTTTATGAAATGTACAAACACTATGGAGACAAAGCCACAGGTATAAATGTTTCTAATAATTTACCTTAGTATTGCATGGAATGGCAATATCAACAAATCTAAGAGGAGAGTCAGTGTTGCAGAAAGCAATGACTGGAATGTTGACATATGACGCCTCAGTAATTGGCTGATGATCTTGAGCTGGGTCCAACACAATCAAAAGACGTGGCTCCCTGAATGCAGCTTGGATCTGAAATAAAAATGTTTAATTAGCTTTTATGCTGTAAATACCAAAATTACAAATTTTGTTGATAATTCTCAGAATCATTTGTAATCATGCTTGCATAGCAATCAGTGGTTCCTTAGTTAATTTTGTCATCATAGAAGTAATTATTTTCATTTAATAAGAAACACTATCAGATATTACTATGATATTAATAGCATTTTACCTGATTTGTGAAGGCACCAGGTGTAAATCTTCCAGCAATGGGTGTCGCTCCAGTGTGAGCAGCAAACTTCAGTACAGCTCTTTGACCAAAAGGTCTGGAAGAGATGACGAAAATGTCTGCCGGATTTTCAATAGCGACAACTGCGCGTGCTGCAAGCACAAGCTTCTCCCAAGTGCGACGAAGGTTGATCACGTGGGTACCATCAGCGCGACGCTTATATACATAGGTTTCCATCTATGGAAAAGAATTAATTATAAAATGTGTGCCTTGTTCTATTAGTTAGATTTCCGTACCCCATAAACATCAGTTGGGAGAATTAATCCTCATAATATTCAGAGAAAAAAAATGGAACGGATTCTAATATCATCATTAACTTTTATATAAAAAGAATATACATATTTGTTTATTCGTAGAATTTATTTCCTTGTAACTCTTTTTCTAATCACTAACCTGAAAATTGACATTTTCTGACCCAAGATGGGTTGTTGCCGCCAACATTTTGGTTACATCTTCCTCGTTGAGGGCCAAGATATCTAATCCTCCCGACATCGTTGCGTTTATTTGAGTAACGACTAAACCTGTAAAGCAATAATAGTCACATTTAAGAACATAAGTTACAAGTTACACCGGGTCAAAGAAATATAAATACTGCCCGTAGTTATTACAATAATAGCAAAAAATACTCAACATATCTATTAGAACAAGGAAGCAGTATTTTAATTTTGCTGTAGAGTAGAATTTATCCATTAAGATTAACAATATAATTTTAAATTAAAATTTAAACTTACGCGTGTAATGCCACTGGGAGAGTGTCGGATTAAAAGAACTGTCACTTGTGACACCTTTCAAAGTAATCTTTTAAAGAATAATCAACCAAGATTCTTATATTTTGGACACATATGTGTGGTTATTATAAAAGTTTTTTAAATACACCTTATAATTAATGAAAAATATTAAAATTACTAGCGTAATATTTAATATAACATGTTAATAAAATATTTTAAATTTCATATATATTTTGTATATTTATAAATGTCTATGTGGCAATGGCAACAATGACAAGTTATGTGTATAGTTATAGATATATGTGAATGACTGATGTGTAGTCTGGGAACGGATAAAATAGTTTCGTGTATTTGAATATTTGATGAATAATATAATATATTCATACTAATAATTCATGCATTATGATTACTTTATTGCCCTGACCTCAAGTGCTGTTATAAAATTGCATACTTAGTGAGTTATTTCGGTGATCAGTGACATTAGAGTGAAGTGCCTAATTTGAACATGGAGGCTATAGCAAAACACGATTTCACTGCAACTGCGGATGATGAACTTAGTTTTAGGAAAAATCAAGTTCTGAAAGTAAGTTTCACTTTACTAATTCCAATTTGAAAAGATATCCCATTAGTGACAGATTCCTTCTAGATTTTTTTGTTATTGCAGATACTTAACATGGAGGACGATATGAATTGGTATAGGGCTGAATTAGACGGTAAAGAGGGCCTCATACCTAGTAACTATATTCAAATGAAAAGTCATAGGTGAGTAAATATTAAAATCAAATATGGCATTATCTTAATATAAATATTATTTTAAAAATTGTTACATTTTTAGGTATTTATTATTATTGTGATATTTTAAAACTTATTTTTTCAACAAAAACTTATATATAAAACATTTAAAGATACATATAATACTATGTAATAAAGGGGACTTCATTTATGACCCTAAAATGTTTTCCAGTTGGTATTATGGTAGAATCACAAGAGCAGATGCAGAAAAACTTTTAGCAAATAAACCAGAAGGAGGATTCCTCATACGCATTAGTGAGTCAAGCCCTGGTGATTTCTCCTTATCAGTAAAGTAAGTAGTGAATATAATATAATTATTATTACAATTATGTTTTTACTATTAATTTTTTGGTGTAGGAATTGGCCAACAAGAATATATATAATTTGATGTTTTTGAAAAATATGACCTGAAAAATATATCAAACTAATTTCATTATCATCATTTCATTATTAACATTTTTAAATATTAATTGCAGGTGTTTTCTTATTTATTTTAGTTGAATAACAACTACAATGTAAAAGTTTGAAACTAAGTTTTGATTTGACCAATATTAACACTCTTAACATATATAAATTACCATATTATAACATTTTTTTATCTATTGTATAAACATCAACTATAGATACTAAGATTTTATACAATGAATTATAAAATATATAGTAAAAAAAATTTAAACAAAACCAAAAATATTATAGAAAACATGCAGTCTAATTACATGTTTCAATAAAACTGAGTTACTGAGAACAATACTATAGTTCACATGGATGTGATTTTTGTGTTATAATACATTTTCTACTTTCTTTTTACTTTACAATTTTCATATCATCTACTTTTGATTGTTATCTTTTGAATCTTATTACAGCTATGATTTTTAAGTTTTTTTTTACTTTTTTAATAATGTCACTGACATCATGGTACTGTGAGACAGTGTCTGATTACATATGCAGTGGTTGTAGTTTTAATTCTCATTCTGTAGTATAAATGATTTCTTCACTATCCTCAACTAATTCTAATGTTGAGTGGTTCCCAAAATGTAGGATTTTATCTCTTAGTTCCCCCTACCTTTCCTGATATATGTGGCCCGATACAGTTTAAAGATATAAAAAAGATTGTGACCAAAATTTTAGTAAATTTTGTACACAATATTTTCAACATAAAAGAAAATAGATATTATAAATATTAAAATGATGAAATAAAATGTTGAATTTATAATACCATATTAGCAGCAGGAATTCTTCCCAAAACATTAACTTTTATTTAAATTGGAAATCCCTAAATGTTTGTCCTTAGTACCAAATTTGATGTAATGTATTATAAAAAATATTATTGTTATTCATGTGGAGTACACTATGATACATTATAAATGACTACAAAATGTCATTCAAAGTCAATGTTTAGAAAATTATATTATATAATTAATCTTAAAGTAATTTTAATTCAAATTATTTTCCAAACAAGTACATTATTATAAAATTTGTTGTATACATTACATAAAGGAAAACACAATTATATTACAATAATAGATAAGGTAGGATAGGCCCACTCTGGCTGGCTGGTCGCTAATGCCGGCTTGAACTACAAAAATATTTTTTAATTTTACTTATCTAAATTAAATAATGTTGTGACTTGACAATAATATAATTTTATATATTTATATATCTATACATATATATATATATATATATATATATATATATATATATATATATATATTAACTGTACAAAAAACGACTGTTATACAACAAAAATTGGTTTACGTCGGTCGCAAAAACATTGAAAGTGTTATTGAAACCAAAAAAAGTCTATTCCGTATTGATTACACAGTATTGTACCTAGTTTTATTTCTTAGCTTAAATTTTTGTGGCTTCTGAATTACCCTGAAAATACTGTATTTATTGTAACGCAGTTCTGTGTTATAGTCACGTACCAGCAGCCCGCTTGCGGCTTCGCCAGCTTAAAGCATGTCATTAATTTATAGTTTACCTATCAATATCATTAAATAATCATTATCTATTACTATACAATTGATATAATTTCAGCTAATTTAATAAAATGGTTATTTACATAATTTTAGAAGAACGACTGTTCTTTCAAATGGTATTATTCTTTTCTATTTTTATGTTTATATACAAAAATAAATAAAACACAATAAATGTTAAAGTAGGCTCGCAATAGTGAAAAATGCAATTAAATCGGTTAAGCCATTTCTGACTTTAGCCATAATAAACGTACATACAAATATTTGTTATTACGTAACTAAATGCCGTCAAAAGCAAACAAGGGCACAAGCTTGCGCCTCAAAAACACAATGGTGGTGTGTTCGATTCCCATTAATAAAATATTTAGTATTTTCATTTTCTTACATGACGTTCCACCACTCGGCACACAATGTATTTAAAATTCGGCGGAAAATGGGGAACCTGGAAGTGTCTTAACACTACGTGCCCAAATCCGCTGTTCTTGCCCTGTTTTACTTTTATTACTAAAAATACCTTCATACATATGTATGGTTCATGAGGAAAAAAAATAAAAGGTACGTCATGATACAAGTCACAGGCACCTTATTTACGGCCTTGATTATTACATGTTAGGAGAGAATATTTTCATACAATTTTCTCGGTACAATATTAACCCGTTCTGTATCGCGCTGCGTGAATCAACCTACGTGAGAGCTGAAACCAGTTTTCGTCTATTGGTGATTCATAAGTATATTTGCTCGATTTATGTTGAGGCCTTATGTTTTATATTTGAAAGCAATTGCTTAACATTCATATACAGTCAAACCTTAAAAACCGCCTACAATTTGCTGATACGTCAACCTATAACTGGTATGTATACTCGGAAGCTTATCGTTCCAACAATTACAAAGACATGTTAGCCTATTCTTATCACAATATGAATAAATAGGGCATAAAACAATTGATTAAAAATATTTTTTTGAGTCACTATCATATGAAAACGTTCCATAAATATTTGTAGGTAACAAGAGCATAAAGCGGCGTTCAAATGTTATATTTTAGATCTACACCCAAACAAATCACGCTGGATAATCTATTCTGGTTCATCGGTCTGCGCATCTACAGTTACGAATACTGCGGTTTAGACCGTCTCGATTTCTCCGTGTACATATTTCATATGATATCTTATTTTGTTATCTGTTTTTATTATTCAGATTTATTTATATAGCAATATGATACTTACACAAATATTATTGTTCGATTTCCTTTACATAATAAGTGTAAATGATATCAGGGTTATGCTTGAAGCTCGATGGTTTGTTTGTTTTTTTTTTTATTATTAATGATTGAATCTAGCACTCAACACATTGTATAACAAATTCGAAAAGACATCGGAGGTAGTTTCTCAACCGTCTAGCTGAAGAAAACGTGTAAAATTATGAATATATAATAATATTAAACAAATATATTTTTATCTTTATAATACAATTTGAAAAATATTGTTTAAGGTTGACAATAAAGAGGAAATGAAGAATTTGCATTTATATCATTCCACAGATGTCCAGACGGTGTTCAACATTTCAAGGTGCTGCGTGACGCGTCTAGCAAGTTCTTCCTGTGGGTGGTGAAGTTCAATTCACTTAACGAGCTCGTCGACTACCATCGCACCGCCTCGGTTAGCCGCCTGCAGGACGTCAAACTTAGAGACGTTGTGCCTGAAGAGGTATACTATATTCGTTGTTTTAATTTTAATGTCTTAATTTATAACTTATTTCACATATTAAATAATACTGTAATATATCTCTGTCTGTCTCTGTGGGGTTATTATCCAATGAGGCACGCATATTTACTTACAAAAGTGCACAAGTAAAAACTACCAATTGCGTTATTTCATTAATAATAATTAAAAATAACAGATGATTCAACTTTTAGAACATATTTAACAATTTTATCATTTCATTTCAATAACATTTTTTTTTTCTTTTCACGATCCAAAAGACTACAAAATCTGGTTTTGAGTTTAACTTATAAATATAAATAGCGATGAAATAGTTTTGATTATAAATTATTACAATTGATTTACACGATATTTTTTTTAATTTTTTAAGTCAATATTTCGTTAGAAAATAAACCAATAAATCTTTACTTTAAATATTAGATTAGATAACAATTTATTAATTTAGACGAACCAGAGTAAGTGAGACATTTAGTGTTGAGTGGCTAAACTCAACGCCGCGGCCTTCACTTGTTACGAAAATATTAAATCTTTCATTTCTTCGAGTGGGGAATCTATCGTATAATTTAACTGTAATACGCTTATGGCACTGCGCTACAGCGGGCTCTTATATTAATTAATAGCAACTTTTTAATACATTTGGTCTATAAATGGCCTCCGTCGGACGGTTAGACGATCTCAGCTGTCATAGCTTAATTAAATTTGATCAGAGTAGTTAATTCATTATCTCGGCCACACCTATACACCTAATCTAAAACACCGTTAATTATGCGGCTATTTTGCGTTTAAAAATAACTCCGCAAACCGCGGCCTGTAGTACAAATAGCCTTTGGCGTAGCGTGGAAATGTTTATTTATATTGTTGAATCTAAATAAAAAGAATTTAGTGTTATTTAGACAAAAGTAATTTATTTCACTTTAGACAAGTATACTAAAACGATTTGTATATTATTTTATGAATTAATTCGAAAAATGGAGGCACATCTTCACGCTGTATCCCGCACATGGCAGGGTAGGCAGAGGTAACTTGGGAACCTAGTGTTAGGACACTCCGTTCCACTTCTGTTCCACACAAAAAGGAGGCAATTTAGGAATTTGCCCTAAGGCCAGTTGTGAATCTTTCTGTGATAAAGTTTAGCGTTCGTCATCTACATAAAAATTGGCATTGTATGAAAGAATGTCGAATTTGGAGCGAATTGAATTTATATCTAAAGAACCATATTATTTACAGTATTAGATATCTTATTGACATAATTATAATGACTTCTGATAAATACACATAAAGAAAACAAATAACCGGTAATGATTCGTCATGGGCGCCTCCCTGATATATTAGTATACTACCATTGGATTAGACAAATGTTTGTATCATTCAGACACTTACAACGTTCAGTATGATTCATTATATGCTATTTTCCCGATTATAATAAAAAATTCTTACAATTAAAAATATCAAATGTGATTTGAAATTTATAAATTGACTAATTCATCAAATAAATTGAAATTTTCTTAGTTTATTGGATCCGGTTATATATGTCAAGGTACTTAAATATGTACATGGCGATTTGTGCCTCCAAACGTCATTTGAACTTAATTTGGTTGAAAGACCCAACGGATCAATTGAGTACAGGTCAAATATACTGGTTCAATACTTTATCCCTGATAACCGTCCCGCGTCGTGTAAATAATGCTACGTGACCCTGATAAAGAAACGAAAATAACTCGGTCAGTGTGGGCATATAGTCCTATAATCTCTAGTCATTGAACAAATAAAATCATGGTAGACCGATATGAAACGAATACAAATATGTTCTATTATAAACTTTCTATTTATAACTATGATTGTAGATGTTGCGTGTTATATATATTTCCTGTAAAAGAAAATTCTGTGTCACATAGCTATAAGGTTGTCAAATAAGTTTAAATTGGTAACTGATGATATTTTAGTTAAAAAATGTACTGTCGTTTTCTTTTCTTTTTTTTTCCAGCTTCACGCTATATTACGCACGAGGCAGGGTAGCCAGAGGGAACCCGGGCACCTATCGTTAAGACACTCCGTTCCACTTCCTTTCCCCACTTTCCGCCAATTTTGAGGCATTGCGAGTTAAGTGGCGGAACTCAACGCCGCGCTTTGCCTTATTACCAGGGCGAAGAAATGAAACATTAAATATTTAAATTGAAAATATTAAATATTTCATTTCCTCGACTGGGGATCGAACCCAGAACCTGTCGGTTACAGTCACACGCTTGTGCCGCTGCGCCGCGACAAGTCTGTACCTACTGTCGTGTAAAACATAATCAAAAAATATTTTTTCCAAGGATTAAAAAACTCAAAGTCCTGTTTGAATTCTAAGTAGCAAAATAAAATACACACTTGTATTGAAAACTATACCTGAGTTAAATCTGTATTAAATAGAATATAAATACAAATTTAATTTGGGTTAATATTTGAAAAATAAGCAACTACAAGTCGACATAGCGCGGAATGACTCCCGTCACTCAGCAAGGAACGTCTCCAAAATTCGACGAAAAGTGTCGAATGTAGTGTTTAACACACTTTGCTTTAATAAAAAATTGTTCAGTAAAACCAAGTTAAATTAGTTTAACTGAGGATTTTGTACTTAAAAGATATTTTTTTAAGTTGTTTTTTTTTGTGTTTTTACAAACGTAGGTAGGTAGATCATTCGGTCCTATTAGTTTTGTTGTAATCATTTATTTGTAATAATTTATTTTAATAACATAGTCGTTTCCCTAATTTTGCTCTAAAATTGAGGAAACAACTATGTTATTAAAATAAACTGCAACCGGAATGAAATAAATAAGTAAGAAATTATTCAGTATAAATATTGAAAGACACTATTATTGCTTCTAATATTTTGTTACGCTAGTAAAACTGTCGCTAGATATAAGTTGGACGTTCGTTACGTTCAGTTGATAATATCTTTAGGCCTTATTAAATTTGACCTCGCTCGCGAAGTGCGAATCACCTGTTTATTAAATTGTTTATTAAAGTGATCCTTTATAAATAATTACACATTTTAATTCCTCTGATATTACAAATTAAAGGATCTTTTAAAAGAATATTATTATGTTAATTTATATGATTTTCGCGATTGTTATACATTTTAAATGAAACACTTTTAAACGGATTAATCACGATTGGTCACGGGTAGACTCGGGTAGTCTACCCGTGACCACGGACTACTGTAAAGTGTTCGAAACGTCGGGTTTCCCAAAAATGTTTACCATTCAATATACGCGATTAATCCGTTTAAAAGTGTTTCATTTTAAAAGAATATTATTATGTTAGTTTATATGTTATAACTTTGTTTTATGATATTCATGTGGTATTTTTTTAATTGATTTAATATTGCTTTCTTTTTTATTACCAACTGTCACTTCACCGCGACGGTAGATGGATCTCGGGAACCCAGTGTTTAAACACTCTGTTCCACACTTTCTGCTAAATTTCTTATTAATTGTTTAGTGGCGAAATTCAAAGCCGGGCTTTGTTTCGTTACGGGGGCGAAGAAATCAATATATTGTAACATTTTTCATTCAATAAATTATTTATATACCCTTACCGTCATTGCTATATGCGGGATACAGTGCGAAGATGCAAGAGCATTTGTATAATAGTAATAGACATATGTCTATCAAAACCACTTTAATGTATATATAACATTTTCTTCAGATGCTGGTGCAAGCTCTGTACGACTTCACTCCACAAGAGGCTGGTGAACTAGAGTTCAGGCGCGGTGACGTCATCACGGTCACTGACCGCACTGACCAGCACTGGTGGCAGGTGTGTACATATAAATCTTATACTGTTATTATACAATACAAACAAAATAAAACTAATAAATTTGTTATATTCATGGTGTTATTCTTCAGAGATAGATATCTTACAAAAGAAAACTATATTGATCTGCTTGTTAATAAATAGCAATATTGAGGTAAAGCATTTTTTGCAAAGACTATATTATAGATAATTTTATATTTTTATTAATTACTTGTGTAGGCGTTGTTGCTATATTATATATAATGAGTTTTTTAATGCATACACTAAGACAGATACTTATTCAAGTTTAAAAAAAATATTTTTGGATTTTATATTAATATGTCTTCTTCATGATGTTAATATAAAATATTGTCTGTCAGAATTTGTTTTTTTCTTCCTTTCGCTTATTTTCGTTTTAAGTTTGTTTAATGAAGAGTATACAACTAAAATTAATCTGAATGTAAGAAACAGTGTTTTAATGCTCAATACAAATTCTGTTTTTGTTTATATTCTTCTAAATCCATTCTTCTAAATTCTTTCAGCTCCACACTGTATTCACCATACATATAGCAGGGTTAGCAGAGAGAAGCCACTGTTAAGACACTTCGTTTCCCACTTCACTTCACTTCACTTGAGAACTCAAACTACTCAACGCAGTAATTTGCTTTGCTAATCAGAATTAATATAAAATATGATATACTTGTTTCAGGGAGAGATAGCTCACCGGCGCGGCCTGTTCCCCGCCTCGTACGTCACCGCCTACCACTCATAGTGCCCGCCGACGCGCCCCGCCTCCCCGCCGCCCCCGCCGCCCCGCACGCCGCCCCCGCCGCCGCCCTGCCAGCGGCCTACGTGTAGTCACGACGCTGTCCTTTAAATACTGCGTGCGATGTAAAATTGTACAAGGGAACCATGTATGTACGGCCATTACATTAGCTTCTATAACCCTGTATGTATTGAGGCTATGTGGGACGGCACAATGGACCGTATGCTCACTACGATAACCCTTATCACTCTTCAAATAATGGGACCCATGTGGGTACAAGAAATCACGTATAGTTCTAATGTCACCCACTGTAACGCCTCAAGTATTACGAGTGATCCAGTACAGAGGGCTTACTCGTGATGTACAACGGTACAAAGACCCTCTGTGCCCTTTCAATCACCAGCAATGTAGGGAAGTGGGTATTAAAGACCTACATATGATAACCTATTCTGCTTTATAAAGCGTAACTCCTCGGTTAGCTGCAAGGGTCTATGTTATACTAGTGCTACCCCCTCAAGTATTGCGAGTGATGTAGATACAAGGGACCCTCATGAACCGCGCGTGGTGTTCCCATAGACAAGCTCAGTGGCGTTACTCAATACAAACATTCACTCACTATCTTTGACTATGAAAAGTTCCTAACTTCATATTCAATATATGTAACATTAGTTAGAGCATTTTAAAATGTTATATCTACTACATAGTTGTTACTCGTAGCCGTCTGTCTGTGTGTAATTGCAATGTTATTTTAACTAGTCGAATTTGGAGTTCGTAACTTGTTCCTAGACGATGATAGTATAGATCTGCATGATCTTATATGTACGCTAGTATGGTAAACAGTTTAAAATATATTCTAATTGTACTGCGGGGTGTAATTAGAACGTTATAAATCCGCCACTGAGTTGTGTTTTCCATTAACTTTCCTACAATCTTGTGGAGGTGGCGTCGGAAGCTAAATGGTATTTTTTACGCAACGTTTGAAGTGTTATGGTGCTTTTTGTCCCGCTATATTGATATTACGGTTAAGTGAAGCGTTATTCGCCTTAGCACGTTCGTCGCGTCAATCGATTGCCAGTACAAAAGTTGCCTCGGTACTCACAACGTATTCCATGATTGTATGGCGGATCCAGGTCGATGTCGATATATATATACACACATCAACGTAAGGCCTTTTAAATTTAAGATTCATACAAATCAATTTATATCATTTACTATACATATGCCGTGCCAAGGTATTAATTATTATTTGATATGAACATAACAATGTGTCGATTACTGGATCCGCCGCTGCCATGATTGTGACGAATTTATTTTCTCAATATTATCGTGACAACTAGCCGGATGATCGTGTATTTCGTCCGCTTTTAAGTGCCAGAATGTTATTTTAGATTTTTTTATATAATATGCTTAGTAATAAAAATACGAACGGGAACAAATCAGTCATCAATGTCGCTGGATTTCCCTTATAATATATATACATTTTCAAATTGATGTGATTTTTTTAAGGTATGATTACATTATTTATCCCCTATTAGCGTATAATGCTCATTTTTGAAATATTTACCATTTTATTTGTTTAGTTAGGTGATAGTTTTAAGTTTGTTTGGTTTTATTACAACATAATCAGTATACAAATATATAATCTGTTGCCAGGGATGTTACGGGGCTACGTTATCGTAACTAATGGATATTTCATATAATTATCGAATACTTATCGAAGATTATTTTATCCTACATTAATAAACAAAGTGAGTAAAAAACAATTATTAATAACAAATTCTTTAAAATAAAGCCACCGGTGGTGAAAATAATGTGAAACAAAAATAATTTGTGTTCATTTAATAAAGAACTTCTGTACACAATAACCTAATATTCATATTTAAAACTAATGGAATCCATAATAAGTTTACTATTTCCATATCTTAATCCAAAGTCAAATAATTTTAATCAAAACAAAATTACCATACTTCAATATTTGAACGTCAAAAATGTTACCACCGGTTCATTAAAATTACTGCCTCACATCCGAGAAGAACCGGCGCAAGAGACTCAATGCTCTTTTTTTTTATTAATTATTAACAAAACATCCGCAACATCCCTGTCCGGTGCCTACAGTAGTCATATTGTAAGATCGTATCCCATATTATGAATATAGCATCCCATACACGTACAGCTTAGCTCCTCTAGACGTAAGCCATTTGTGTTGCGCACAAACGAATACACGTTTAATATGTTTTATATTCGTTTTGTATCGACGATATATTATATATGATAGATAGGAATGTACAGTGAAGTTTTTAGATCAATATATGGATATCCGCGAATATTAATGTAACGTGCTTGATGAAGGCTTTTGATGTGTTGTTTTGAATGGAATTCGTTACCGGTCTTAGTGTTTTACGAAGAGGCGTGAAGAATTGGTAAGGGGGCCACCCCGGAATTATGTCACACCATATTGGAAGGGAGAAGGGCTGTTGGAGGTATCTTTTGAGAATTTCGTGACATCACATTCAAAGTATAATATCTGAGTATTAAAACATGAATTATTTCCGAAACGCTTTGTTAAACTTATAATTTTTAGGCGTGAAGTTACAAAATATGTGACGTTAGATAGGCTGGTGTCGCTCACGTGACCATGATGGAGGAGGGGACAAGAATTAGAAAATTCGTGTAAATTAATTTGTGGATGGCCCTCAAACGTTTAATATAAATATCTTAAGACGACGTAGTTGCTCACTACGGAAGATAATTCGATTATAAATTTAATAAAGTGGTATCGTATCGTCGCGTGGCACCCGAGTGCCAGTGTACTTAGTTAGCGTTTAACAATATAGTCAAGACTTTCAAATTAATAACTTTGAGTGCTCGTTAATCCAATGTAGATATTTATTTTTGTTATCGTAATGTATCCGAAATTTGCTATATTTATCGAATCGTAATAAGAATTTTAATGGTAAATTATAATGGTGACGTAATTTAAAAATAAAAAAAAATCGTAATTCATTAGTAGGAAGTGAATATTTCTAACGGAAAATATACTTTGTATGAGGATTCCCATCAAGCGAAGCATTTAACTGTGTGCATTATAGTATAAGTTTGGTATCGACATCGGATATTTCAACGCACATGAAGATGTGAATTCGCCGGTGATCTGAGAGCGTTACAAGGCATGTAATAAGAAAGTGCTAATCTATAATAATCAAATATTTAAATAGTTAAGTTATGATTCTCCAATATTGTGGAAGATGTATAATATTTTTTACTAATAAATTTAATATTGTATTTCTGTTTGTTTTCTTGCCTATTATTTAATAGGTGTAACCTGTCAGTGTTGCTTGAATTAATAAGATCTATATATAAAATATATAAAATAATTTTCTATGGACAGTCTTTAAAAAAAGAATAGAATATATTTTTTGTGGTCACCAGTTAACACTCTTAACGCCTAGGATCTCTTCATAAGATGAAAATATTTCGCTAAAAATATATTTTTAACAACATTATAAATAAAATCTATCTTAGGAGAAAAATCTTTAGGAGTCAATCATTTTATTCGAAGATATGGAATTAGAAAAAGAGAGTTAAAAAATGTCAATGTCAAAACGAACCTTCATTTAATAAAGTATCACACAAAAAGCTGAAACAAATCAAAGGTGACGAACAAAGCTTAATAAGGCGTCAACAGTGATCGTTTTATACTTATTGAGAAAACTAAAAATAATCGGAACCCGTTCCTCTTGGGCGTGTTCCGGTTTTCCAAGGAAGCGTTTATCGTTCCTAAGTGTGTATGACTTATCTTTAAAAATAGTAAAAAGTGATCGTTTAATAGAATCAGACATTTTGAGATCCAAATAAAACTAACTTGTGTTCAACAATAAATATTTAATATGTCTAAAAAACTACAAATAGCATCACATTTTTTATAATTTTAGCAACCAACACATTAAGTAGCATAGGACTTCACTTAAAATTATATGAACACTAAGTATTGTAAACAACATTTCATGTTTAATCATTGATAATTATCTATTAACAGCCACTTTAAGTGCAGATGTTTTTTATTTGTATGAGTAAACTGAATTTTTATTTACTCTGTGACAGTATTAGATTAGTACATTATTTTTAAAATTGTTCTTACATTGATACATGTTTTTTAATTACATTCAAATAGTTCCAGTACAATGAAAATAATTAATTTACATAACTAAACCATTAAAATAAAAATACATAAAATACAACTGCTTAGTTAAAATATTTTATAAGCAGCTATTAACTTTTCACTATCACCACAAATGCTTTTTTAATTTAAATAAAAAACATTACAATCTACTATGCTATAAATAAATTACTCCATACTTGTTTGTATAGTCTGTGTTACTAATTTTATTTTGTTCTCAGATATTAATTCAAATTAAGTCTCACATAAATATAAGAATTTAATTACAGTTTATTAAATAATGAAAAATATATATTAGCAGTAAACATATATTAGCAGTTCCTTTTATCACAGTTAATTTGTGCTATAGATATTTTTTTATAGACGTTTCTAATACATTTAAAGAAATCGTTTTACACAATTGTCAATTGTAATCTGTTTTTGTATCTTTTGCACCAGTAATGAATTATAGGCAATTTATTTTTTTAAATACTTATCTTTTTTATTTACATAAATATCAAACTTGACTATTTTTAATAGTAAAAAATTTAATGATAACAATATATAATTCGCATTGCTTATCTACAATCTGCTAGACTACATCCTAAGGTTAACCATTGAAGCTCAGCATACGACAATATTCTAATATAGAATTAATAATATATACAATATAAACTCTTTACTAACGTAAAGAGTTTATATTGTATATATTATTAATTCTATATTAGAATATTGTCGTATGCTGAGCTTCAAAGGATAACTCCTTTACAACGATAAACTCCCAATAAAGTGAGCTCAAGTTGATTAGTTTGCTTAAAACCCACATATTGATTGTTCCTTCCATATAATAACGACATTAAAGAATGTTCAGTCCCTTGAGTTTCGTTATAAAGAGTTTATACTGTATAAGGATACGAAACAGTCGTAAAAACAAAAGTAAATGGAAAAGAGAAAAATGAATAGACAGCGTAAGGAATGTGAAATAATTTTGGAAAAGTAGCCAAAAATATGGAAGAGACATCCGTTTCCACTTTCCGTCCTAATTTAAAATGTTGCTAATTAAATTATCATAAATATGTTGTTATATTATATTATTTCGTTGATAAATAAGCAGTTAAATATATATTGTCTTTCTATTCATATATATTAATTTAAAAAGAATATATAGAATATTATATTGCACATTATAGGACTTACATATATAAAAATGATGTTTTAATGACCTAGGCACTACCTATCTGTTTTAATTATTTTATGTATATTACATTTTTATTTGGTGTTTTGAACGTCATTGGCAGTTTTTCATTTTGTGTGTTATCATTAACTACTAAAAACAATAAAAGTTATATTATTAAAATTAAGTAATACTAAAAATCGTTTTTATAAAACTTATATAAGAGATTAGATTATATGCAATTAAATACAAAACGATATTATATGCCTAAACAAATTTTAAACATCACAATTTGATTAACTTCAAGCCTCTGTTGCATATAAACTAATGTGTACGTGTTTATTGTCTATTTAACTTATATAGATCCATGCTGTATTTTAAAATGTATGCCCTCCGATTGCTAACATGATGTTCTCAAAGGCAACCCAATTGATCAACGCCCATGGCCCAAGTCGCATCCACAATGGAAGAAAACCTTTGTATAATGAAAATATGCCTTCATTTTTCACTGATTGTTGGAGACAGTCGATCATGCCGCGGTACAGCGTTCCTCTGAAAATAATATAATTCAATTTACCATCAAGATTTTTACATAATATAATATTATTATTTGAGGCCTGTCGTGGCGCAGCGGCACAAGAGTGTGACTGTAACTGACAGGTTCTGGGTTCGATCCCCAGTCGAGGAAATGAAATATTTAATATTTTCAATTTAAATATTTAATGTTTCATTTCTTCGCTCTGGTAATAAGGTAAAGCGCGGCGTTGAGTTCCGCCACTCAACACGCAATGCCTCAAACGGCGGAAAGTGGGAAACGGAAGTAGAACAGAGTGTCATAACACTAGGTTTCACTTCCGTTCCCTCTGCCTACCCTGCCTAGTGCGGGATACAGCGTGAAGCTGGAAAAAAAATTAGATCAATGTGGCGCAGTTATAGGCTTAACCGTAAACGTGTCGTTTGTTTTTCAATACCTACTATGTAAAATGAAAATAATAGATTTTTAAATAACAAACCAAATGCGCGCTGAAAGGATGCATCAATATATATTGTAAAGTTCATCTTAGCTTCACGCTGTATCCCGCACGAGGCAGGGTAGGCAGGGGGAACCCGGGAACCTAGTGTTAAGACACTCCGTTCCACTTGCATTCGCCACTTTCCGTCGAATTTGAGGCATTGCGTGTTGAGTGGCGGAACTCAACGCCGCGCTTTGCCTTATTACCAGAGCGAAGAAATGAAATAAATATTTAAATTTTGAAAATATTAAATATTTCATTTCTTCAACTGGTGATCGAACCCAGAACCTTGTCGGTTACAGTCACACGCTTGTGCCTCTGCGCCACGACAAATAAACCTGCTAAAAGCTGGCCTCAAACATACACACTTTACAAGGTGTGTAAAGTTCATAAACATATTATATACAACATTAAACAATATCATACAAATATTTGGATAAATACACACATATTAACTAATCTAAATAATAGGAGTAAAATATCCAAGTGCAAAAAAGTACTTAAGTAAATATAATAAAATACTAAGAAATATTTCTTTAATCTACTCCTAAAGGTAAAAATGTTTTGGCATTTCCGATATTTCGAGGATGGGGGTTCCACATCTGATAATATATTAATTATTTTGAGGTATTTTTTATACACTTTTGTTTAAAAACAAAAGTGACTTATAGCCCCCCGAAAGGACAATTTTTTATGGTCGCAGCCATTAACTCATACATATAGTTACGTATACGTATTCTTTATAAAGAATATTCGGAATCAATTTCACAACCAAAATATATAAATTTAACGAAAATAAATGTTCATTTATATATATATATATATATATATATATATATATATATATATATATATATATATATATATATATATATATATATATATATATATTTATATATATATGTATATGTGTATGTGTATGTGTATGTGTATGTGTATGTGTATGTGTATGTATATGTATATGTATATGTATATGTATATATATATATATATATATATATATATATATATATATATATATATATATATATATATATATATATATATATATATAAATAGAATTTTGGATATTTGAAATAAAAGCGAAAGGAGCATTGAATTGAGCGTGCGCGGATCTCGACTTTGACCTCGTTGTTTGACCTCGACCGTACTTTGAACGCACCAACCTACTTAATGCCTATGTACGAATTACGATTCAAGTTGCGTCAAAACAGTTCACTGTAAACATTTACTAAACAGTTTATTGACTTACTAAAACAGCTGAAATTTGCCAATGTTTATAAATTCGTTACTCGACAATAATTTACTTACTATCTGTATATTTTTTGTATAAAATGACATGTAAGCAAGTTTCAGTTATACGCTGTAAACTGTAACCCGCACATAGTAGGATAGACAGAGGGAACTTGGGAGACCTAGTGCTATGACTAAAATACTATAGTGAATACTACTTTTAAAATAGTTCAATATTAGCCTACTCAAACGCACTTATATAATTCGCCAATGTTTTTAGAATTTATTAGTTTGGGTATGTTTACATTGATAGAAGCTCCAAATAATATTTTTTTTAAAACTCTTCCACTGAAAGACAACAATAAATTATAATTTAAATTTAATTTTGTTAATTTGATGATGATTCTTGATTCTTCAGTAAGTAACTATGTCATATCTAGTACAAGACACACCTAAACCGAAACATGAGTCACATTAAATTACATTCATTTACTGTGTTTCTACCAAATAAAAAGAGATAACAAAACTGTAATATGCTCATGAGCATAAATAACAGGTAGTGTTATTGATTGCCAAAAATATAGGTCAGTGGATCAGTTGATACTACGCTGACATTAGCCTAGAGAAAGAAATATACGAATTACGAAACTTTCATGAGGTGGTACTTACATTGTACGCGAGTGTTGAACATGTTTGTTATAATAATATATATGTATAGTAGACTAGATGATATATCCAATGCTCTAAGAGATGTCGCTACCAGCCTTTGTTGAATTTGTTTTATATTTAACATGTTTATTTCTATCAAAATATTGACTAGAAGTTTATTTTATAATGAGAAGCAAATTATATTTGCTTTTTATTGTAAACAAATGAAAAATTCAATATAAACTAATAACCTGCTTATAATTAAGTTCTAAATTACAAAGACTGATACATATATTTATTATGCAAATAAGTATAACAGTACTATAGCGTAAAAAGACAGGTAAGGTCGCTAGAAATTCGATAACTATAAATAACCATAATGTATGTGACATATAGAGAATAAGCAGATGTAAGTACTGGTAGGAAGAAAACTAGTTTTCGTAAATAAGGTTACCTACTTACATATGTTACTCTATCATAAACTGATGACTTTTCGTATTTATTATTTGTACTAATGGATGATTTAAAATAAAATGTTAATTTGCTGCTAAAACGTAAGTTGGTCTTAATTTTGCATCTATTTACAATTGAAATTTTATATTTTTCTAAAATTCGTCGAAACTACAACAAAAGGAATAATAATGTTATAGTAATATTTATTACTATAACATTATTGTTCCACACACGCTCGCACGCCCAAGCGTGTGGTTCGATTCCCACTCGAGAAAATGAAACATTTAATATTTGTAAGTTTAAATATTTATTTTTTTTCATTTCTTCGGTCTGGTACAAAGCAAAACGCGGCGTTGAGTTCCGCTACTCAACACGCTATGTCTCAAATTTGGCGGAAAGTAGGGAACGGAAGTGGAACGGAGTGTTTTAACACTAAGTTCCCAAGTTCCCTCTACCTACCCTGCTATGTGCGGGACACTGCGTAAGCTGAGTGAGTAATATATATTATTGCTACCTTCCGTCTGGTCCCACGGGTTGGTTCATAAGTCGAGTTTTAAGTACATCCGCCGGAGTGCCCATTACAGCGGCGACGAAGCCTGCGGCGAAGGCGGCCAGAGCGTGCACTAGCGCCGTGTCCGCCAAATTGAACTCTCGCATTAAAAACTGCTTAGTGTAGTCGTAAGCTGCCAAATCTCCCATGTTGACTAGTGCTGCGCGTTGCACATTTGGTACAGCGCCTATGTAAAATATTCATATTCATTACTATATACAAATACTATTATGGGTTTGTAATATTTTTAACTGTATGAAATACCTATAAATTTTCATTATTTATTTGTATAGATTTATTTGATATTAGAGATTCATTATTTATTTGTATAGAAACTCTTCTCTCTATTAATAAATCTCTAATTCCACGGCAACGACACTGTTGAATACCTCCACGTACCTTTCGTAGTACGGGACCCTAATAATCGTATGAACATTTTGCTTTTAATGACAATTAAATTCAAATTAAATATTTAATGTTTTCCTTTCTTCGCTCTGGTGACAAAGCAAAGCGTTGCGTCTAGTTTCGCCACTCGACAAGTAATGCCTCTAATCCGGCGAAAAGTGTGGAATGGATCGAAGTATCTTAACAATGAGTTCCCAATTTTCCCTCTGGATACCCTGCCATGCGAAGGATACAACATGAAGCTGAATATGTTCATGATATAAAGTTATTAAAAATTAAAAACCTGATTGGTTGTATTAGCCTCTATGTTAAAATTTTAGTGGGGGATAGTGAAAATAATAGTTTTTGTCACAGTTAGGCCGAGGTAAATTTCAAATATTTCCTTACCTCTCCAAAAACCTTTAATGCCAGACTCAGCGTATAGCATTGCATACGCTTGTCTGCAGTTAGCAAAGCGTGGCGGCTTGCCTTGAATTATCCTTCGCCCTTCCGCCTGCATCTGTACCTTAACTAGGTCAGTGGGTGACGCGATCAGCTGCGCTAGAGAACCAGCTGCTAAGCCCCCTGTCAAAATTAAATATGTCGTGGTTAGGTTTTATAATAAATTATCTAGTTTGATAAACAATTTCTTTTGAAGTTGTCACTCGCTGATAAATCTAGCGCGTGCCTATTCATAATTCACAACTAAATTATATGTTAAGCAACATTATGTAGAGGGCAGAACGCACCTTTATACTCTGATATTTTAAGTTTTGTTCTATTTATAATTAAATTTTTATCATTGTAGTGTTTATATTATATTTGATTGTAACTGTTATGTAGAAAAACTAATTGGATTAATTCTATACACAAATATAAGAATGATATAATTATAGACGGAAAGTTCCCGCATATTTTTGTAACGACCATGAATATGGTATTCATATTAATTATTAAATAATAACATATTAAATTATAAATTTGCGAAATGAGTTAGATATTATCGCCGCAATGTACTTTATTAACGTTTTAGTTTTTTTTTATAATTTGCTTTAGGCTGTTAACAGTTTTACATTCTAAGCCGAAAATATGTCCAGTAGAAACAAATAGCGTAGGTACCCATTCATTTGATCACGTTTACGAGTTTTCAATATGCAATTTTCTACGAAGAGAAAAATTTCAAGTTCCTTGCAAAATAAAATTTAAAACCTTTTTTTAGTAAAAATCCCCCTTTTACATATTTTTATTTAATTTGCCTATTTTAAAATATTATTTAAAAAATAGTACAGAAGCTTTGAAACGCATTGCACTGCACATATAAAACATTACGTAATCTATTTAGGATATTATTCTTATATAAGTTATACACAAAAATATATCTAAGTTCAATGACTCAGTAATTTATCGTTGCTTGACTGATAAAGAAAACAATAGCTTATTATCTTGCTTATTATTTTATCGTACAGATACTCTACATAAAATTCTGTGTTATACTATAACACTGCCCTCTTTTATACTCTAATTTAAGATATTTTTAACGAATATTATGAAAATGTTGAGGTAAAATGCGAGTCGGACTTTCACACCAAGTGTTCCGTACCAATTTTAGGATTGCAGGTCAACGGAAATTATAATTTGTATACGAGTAAATTGATAAACTTAAATTTGGAAACAAATTCATTGTATTTATATTAAATTAACTATAATTATAACTTTGTAATATTTTTATTGGATTATTGTTTGTATTAGAACTTTAGAAGTTCTCACTTTTTGCCAAATTTCAAAATTATATGTCTATTAGGAATACCCTATAAGTTTCGATAAGGTAGCGAAGTTAACAAACTCCAGGCCGTATCAGCGTGACTCAAGCATGTGACTGCACATGCGAGGGTTTTGGGTTCAATTACCATTTCCTCGTTCAGGCAACAAGGAAAAAAGAGGCGTTGTGCGAGTTCCTCCACTTTACATGCAATGCCTCCAGAATTCGGCGGAAAATGAAAAAACAGTGTCTTAACTCTAGGTTTCCTCTGCATCCTGCAGAAAACAATTGGGTGTATGTCGTTTTGTAAGATATCAATTACAAATATAAGTTTGTAATATTATTTTGGGACATTTATAAATTTTTAAGCTTTCTCAATTTTCCTGTATTTTTATAATACATAAGTTCTGACACGTATCGTTACACGGACAATAAAAATACAATGGCAAGTAACATATCTTATTAACTACTTCATGCCAAATTATATAGCTGTATGACCACGGGAAGTTCCCTATAGGTATTGATTCAAAAACTATGTATAATGTTCATAACTGTTGCTTGCGATGACTTACAAGCTTGTTTTTTTTCTGTTCTCAAGGGATCATAGTACTGAATATTTGATGCTTATTTCCTTATGTTAACAGACGGACATCTTATAAAAAATCAGCTTTTCTTTTAAGGTACGCACACCTAAAATAATTCTAGATTTTTTTTATATATCACATGACGTTATCAACACATAATTTAATTTAAATGAAATATGTTGCTTACCTACAGAAGCTGCTCCTAATGAGACTTTTCCATTATTGTCTTTTAATGCATTGCGGAAGTGTTCGTAGAATATGAGTCGGCAACCAGAGTATATGGCGTGACGTTGAAACATTGGCATCAGTCCGCTCCACAACTTTAACACACCTTCCTGCTTCGCTATGCCAACAGCTGTTTTTATCATCCCGTGATTTTCCATCTGTATTGATCATATTACAAAAGGTCAAAATAAGGTTACGTATATAATAAAGTAATATCGATTATGTAAAGTCATTTAGATTAACATGATTTCTATAATATTTCACCTATTTATTTCATATATATAACCTAAATTGTCAAGCTTTTTTTCACCTTTATTTTTATGTTTTGAAAAATATGCATTTTTTTCTGCTTTATACATCGTCACACAGCAGAGTAGAGGGAAGATCTAATATAAGGCAGTCTAGAAGATAGGAAAACGATTCAATACTAAAAAATCAGATCTCTGTAAACACAATAACATGCTTTTATCAATCAAACGCTGCCCCACTGAGCTATGGCGGCCTTAGAATAAATCGAACAGCGAACACAAATTATACACAACATAGTTGACGATTCTAACATTCTTAAGGAATTCGATTGATACGATTTGTGTCCAAATTCTCCTTTTGTATTTATGTATTGTTTTAAGGAAGGCCTTATAATTAAATCATCCTCTTAATTGTCAACATTTAATATACAATATGAACGTGCCATAATGAATCCAAGAAAAAGCAATTGAATACTTGTATCAATGGATACAATTATACTATTACATTCTATAAAGTTATTCTATAAATAAATATTTACCTTGTAACCATGTTTAACGGCGGCCACTTCCGACTGTATTTGTAACCTTGTTTTTGTTAAATCGAATGGATATGTAGCTGAAAATAAATAAACAATAATAAATAAACACATAGGTATATACTTAAGGTAACTTATGTGAAATAGTTTCACGCTATGTCCTGCATATAGTGGGAAGTAGGGGGTCTAGAATTCTTGATAAAAGATTATCGACGCTTTGCGTATTGGGTTTTCGGTGGCGGATCAACGCTGAAGAGTTTTTTTTTAATTCCGATTGTTTTACGCCAGAGAAGAATGTTAACAATTTATTGCTTAAATAGATACTGCTACTTAGTGCTTGTTAGCATAAAAGATTTAACTTGCAGTTGAAATCTTCAAAACAATGTAAAGCTTCTCGGATTACTCTCGATAAGGGATTTAAATTTTTCTTATGGCAAAGTGAAGCCCCTTTACCTTTACAAAGAGCGGCTCGTGGCGTTCAAATGAATTGTACGTTAAACATTTGTTACGGTTGACATTAAAATAAGAAACTCCTAGTATAATTTTGAATGATTTATAATTTTGAATGAGTATTTCTAGAAAAATATATATATGAAGGTATGGTATGAAGAGGTTGATGACAGTGGACAAGGCGAAAGAAGTATGCCGAGACCGTAGCGCTTGGCGCTCCGTTCTCTCTGCCTATCCCGCTAGGGATATAGCGTGAAGCTAAGTAAGTACGTACCTAAATTGTTTTACAATTGATACAGAATTTTTAGGTTATACATACAATCATTAATTATAGTATTGAAATTGAAATGTCTAGAAATTATTAACCGCATGGAAATGTTATTTTGATATTCGGTTATTTTATCTGTCATAATAATCAACACCACTTTAAACGATGGGTAAATAAATGTATTGTGACCACAGGATATCATTTTAAAGTAGATTTTGTAAAATTTATTCAGTAGAGTGGACTTTTCTTTTGTGAAAAAAAAAATATCAGTGAAAGCTGAGTTAAAAATGTGGCTTGGCTGTGTCGACATGTGTATTAACTAGGTATATTGATAAAAAAATCACAAGAAGAAAAAAATAACTTGGCTTGGCTAGAGAATCAACGAGATACATCGAGACTTGGCTGGTTTTTAAAAGATGTTTTAGGTGAGATTTTATTTCTATATTCCACATATCACCTACTTCAAAAATTTTATACGGTTGTTTTTTATTATACTGTAATTAAATATAGACTTCTATAAATACTCATTAATATTACACGAATTATTTTACCGGATTCAGCCGCCCAGGAGCCGAGTACGGCGACCCCATACCGCGCCGCCACCGAGTCAGTGGCCTTGGAAGCAGGGTGATCAGCGTTGCGTAGCACAGGCATCTTGTCTCTTTATAACTTTGCTATAAACCAACAATTATTGTGTGAATATATATTTTTAACACATAATAGGGTAGGCAGAAGGAAATTGGGAAGTACTAGTGTTAAGAAACAAGTTCTGTTCCTCGTTGAGTAGCGCAATTCAATGCCTCGGTTTTGCCTTGTTACCAGAAAAATGAGAATATGAAATATTTAATTTCCTCAAGTGGGGATCGAATCCACAAGTTGCGTAACATTCACACGCCTGTGCTCCTGTGTCACGTCAGGCTTCGAGCAATTGAATATTTGATAGATTTGTAAGATATTATATTATATGTAGTATATATAATCTTTCAGCATTTCTTGCATTTCGTATGGATCGTTCAGTTTTAATAAAAATAACACCGAGGAAACTCTTGTATTTCCAATATGTATTTCCAATATAGTAGATATTCGTATATTTATAACTAGCTAACCAGTAACCGTCGCATATAATCGTGTACATACGTCTGAAGTGCGACACGAATTTATATATATAATATCTATAATTATGTATTACTGAAAGTACTTTGATGACCGCTCGCTTAGGTTGGTATGTTTTAGTAAGGCGTGGTTTTTGAAAAGTGTATTTATAAACAATTGATATATCAAAAAAGGAAAGTTGAGAAATAAAGAAAAAATAATAAGACGAAAATACAAACAGGAAAAATGGAAAAGAAAAAGAATTCCTAGACTCGTAGAATTTCTCGACTCCTAAGGTTTTGTGTTTCTGAGACTCGTCGATAAATCGGAGCTATTATAACGTTGTCGATAGCGACGAAAATTACCTTCTCATTTAAATGACATTATGTTGCAATTTTTTACTGCCTAAGAAAAAGGAGAACACAACATTGTTAAATAATGAAGCTAGATCGATTTATAAACCCCGGAATTCCACACAAACTAAATTTTAAGAAAGTGTTTGGGCCGTTTCGGAGATTCAGATTATAAATAACTATATACAAACATTAGTCATTTAATAATATAAGAAATACTTACAAGTCACAAAGAAAGGAACAAAGGAACATAATTTTAAGGCCAGCTTTGTTTACTTTGAATTCTTCACAAAATATAATATACCTAATGCTTTACGTACCTATGTACGTCGTCGCGCAGTGGCACAAGCGTGTGACTGTAAACAATAAGTTGTAGGTTCGATCCCCACTCGAGGAAATGAAGTATTTAATATTTTTAAATATTTAATGATTTCATTTCTTCGCTCTGGTAACAAGGCAAAACCCTTCCATTCAACACGCATAGCCCTAAATTCGGCGGAAAGCGGGAAATTGAATCTTAACACTAGATTCCCAAGTTCCCTTGATTAACCTATACATATAACAGTTAGCTTTTATTGATGGAAGTCAAGGCTAGTCGATCGATAACACAACGACCTATTAATGTATAAACATAATATGTTATCTAGATTTTTATATATTTTCTCTTAGCAATAAATTAAATGTTCGAATAAAGTTATTTAAACATTAAAAACTACTTTTAAAACGCCTCTAAGTTTTATTTATTTTACAAAGTTTTAAGCGTACATAGCGTTTTTTCCGTACTTCAAAGGTAAAAAGGTTACCCTTATGGGATCACGTGAGATTCCGTACAGGTATTAAACTGAAATTAAGATCGAATATTACGCTTTACGGTCTTTTTGAGCACAAAAAAATCAGTTAATTTAAGTTTCCTAAATCAACTTAATCAAAGAAAACCTACCTACAGTTATAATATGTTAATATAAATATGTCAATATAAAAGTGAAAATTTATTGGTATTTTATAGAAAAAACTATCAAAAACTTATGTTTGTAACTTTAAGTTCGTTTAATGTTCATTTAAGTTCAGTTAATTTAATGAATGGAATCGCCCGCAAAGTTAAGTTTATAATAATCAATCGCCACGTAATTAAAACCAATAGAGTACCCTTACTAATTTTATAACTGTAAGTCTACAATTATGAAATTTGCCTAAAGTGAAAACTTGCAGTACAAATAAAGCTATTAATATTTTTACTCTATTTCACACAAACTTGTTTGTCAATTTTAATCGGTTGTTCTTCACGTACACTTGCGGAATTGGTACGAACGCAGCGCTGGGCGAGACTTTTTTTAAGAATTTATGAGTTTTTAATTCAAACACATCGGTAAAATTTGTTTTCTATCTGCTAACTTATTTGAATTGTAAGGCTTTTTTTGTTTAGTCAATAAAATGAATAACATAAGCAAATAAACACAACATTTAAATAAATGGTGAACTATTTAAACTCAATTTATATGAAAATAATGTTTGTGTGGTAATCTTTTTTCATGTTAATGGTTGCCTTATTTAGGCCAAGAACAATGTCTTCTTATATTGAATTTCTTAACAATAGTTTTATGTGAAGACTGAAGCTGAATGACGTATTCTGAATTTATTGACGTCATAACGTTCCTCGACGCTAAGTATTTGAAAATAGAATTATTTTTTATTTTTTATCAACAATAATAAAATACTTTATGTAAAAGAAATAAAGGGTAAATTATATTAATTAATATAAACAGACGACAAAACAAACAATGAGATCCCCAAAGTATTAGTTATTATTAACTTTGTCTTAATAGAACACATCTACTCGTACATACATACATATTTACATAGTTATATATCTACGTCATTTTAAACAAAAACATTCCAGGTTGGACACTTTTAGTTAAAATCTCAAGTATTATGTACAAAGTAACTGAGACGAAACTGTTGTCCCATCAACAGTAAATACTTGACATTGGATATAAGCGTGAAGAACTCGTTAAAGAACAAATAACTATTAAGATATAAGTGCTATTAATAAATCTAATAAAACGTTAGGAGAATAAGTCCTTCAGTAATATTAGCGACTGAGTAAAATTGATTTCAAAGTCCAACACTAAATGCGTTTAATATACATATGTATGTTATAATAATTTAAATACATACATACATTGAACTGTAACTGACCCCATAAATAACAAAGTTCAAACATTTGATAAAAGCAATAGCCATCTACGTAACAGACATCTAGGTATGTGTAAGTATATGGGTAATAAGTATTTAACAAATATTCTAAAATGTTTGATAACTATACTAAAACGTACACTGTAAAATAGTATTCAATTTAATTAAAAATGTAATTCACAATATTGTTCATAGTGCCTTTTTATATGCCGCGGAAAGTCCGCGGTATTTAGAACTATTTAAGACAAACATTCCTACGGTACACCATCTTTGTGTAACTAAGGGTAGGCAGCGTAAGCCAAGATAGCTCTCAGAAAGCAGAGTTGTTTTTGAGTTACATGACCAAAATTGCATAAAATCATTTCTTAAATGCCTTTATATTAATCTGATGTACAACCTAAATTACTGCAAAGTTTCACCAAAATCAGCCGAGAAGTTTTTTCTTGATGGAGTGACAAACATATATACTTACACATAAGTAGGACTAGTTGGATTTAGTTTAGAGGCATATAATCGTAAATTATTTCTAATTTAAACTGCTTTTGGTATCAGCAAGTAATAAGCAGTAGGTAATCAGATAAGTCATGTGATTAAATTGAAAGTCCAGATCAAAGCAACGTGATAACCATATATTATGTACATAACACTAACATTTTACGATTACCGTGCTAATTACATAAGAACTATTTGAAATTAATTATTAAGTGTTTTGTCATATAGCATGCAAAAGCTGCAAGTTAAATAACGAAGGGATGGTACCTTCACAGCTTACATCTTTCTTTCATTCTTTAAAAATATCCTTATCTCGCGACCGTAAAAGAGCATCGGTACCAGTCCTGCGTTGTGTAACGCGTACAGCCTAATGTGCAAATATTCTGACAATTCGCCGTCTTATCAATACAACTAAGGCATCGGCGGCATTAAGCCTTCCCGCATACATTTCCTGTCTTCCATCTGCACTAAACATTCCTGAAACATACATTATTTCATTCACTTCTTCTAATAAAATAGGAAAAATGTATTGTAAAATCAATACAAATCGATACGCTGCAAGTACCTTTCTCGCCACTAAAACATTTCCCTCATGCCTATCACTAACCACTACTTATTTATGTAAACCGTCAATTAACCTAAATCAACAAACATGATAACACTACAAGTACCTATCTATTGAAGTATACCATTACTAGCATATAGGAAGTAAGTTTTGTATTAATATTTATCCCTTTCCTTCCTTTTATTCGTATAATAATATTAATATGGATAGAAATTCCTTAATAACCATGTACTCGTTTGCATACAAAAAGTCATTTATATATTTTCAATGAGACAAAATGCGTCTGCTTTTTAGATGGAAATTTGGCTCGCTCAAAGTATCTTGAACCCTGAACAGTTTGGAATTTAGCCAGACGCCAAGTATCTTAATAACGCTAAAGCTAGGCATACAGCTTTTGTCATTTACACAATATTATATTATAATTATTAAATTACAAAGAAAGGATTACTTTTGTTTATATATATAGAAGTGATTGCAATAAATAATATCGTGTTATATATGGAATAATATATATATGGAATAATATATGATAATAATAATAAATAATATATGTATATTTTTGTGCTATAATCGTAAATTCTACCTAAATAACCATAATGGGAAAGTAAACAACTTATTTTATTATTTACATTTTATGTATCATGTTTTTACAATACTAACCAGGAAATATTTACATATAATAAGAAACAACATATATTGTGTATTATTTAGTTGGACTTTGTAATAAAATACTAAAAACGGTTATGATAAATAGTAAATTACACTTTTTATTATTTAAAGGTGAAAAGATAAGACCAACGATAGTCATTTAATTTAAATAACCGAGGCTAAAAGAAACAATTTCCAAATATAGATTAAAAAAATTGTGAGGATTCGTTACTATCATCAGGCATCATCAAAGAAATATAATTAATTAAGAAGTATATGGATGTAGTATTTTGTTATACGTGGATCAGAATCCTCGTATAAAGTCCAAATATAGCTTTGGCTAATCTAATAAAATACCGTTTAAAAGGTCGTTGCAGCGTTGTTCACTACATCGCAGCTCTACTAACATTAGTAGTTAAATTAATTGAACTGTTAATGAAACGTCCTAATTAATATTTTCCGCTTGTCTATAATAATGACTGTTGACAAGCTCAAAAAAATATAAAGGAGTATATTTTGCCATTACATTGTATGTACTTACGTATTTGTATATGTAATTACTTGTATATACGTGGATTTATGACACATTAAATGATGACTTATACTGTTTGCCATTTGTCACGAGTACGAAGATAGTGATAGTAAGAGAAACATACCCGTATGTTAGATACGTGTTAATGTAAGGAACAGGTGTACGAGATGATCCCTTGAGGTAAAATAATCCTTAGCAATTACAGCAAAACTATTCAGCCAAACTAAACCGGCGAAGTGTGCACTCACTCATTTGTTCAAGGAAGAAAAATAATATGTAGTTATTGTGAACCTACATAGCTATATAGTGAAAGGTAGATAGGTACAATGCTGATTATTCTTTGTGGTCGTTATTTGATTTCATTGTTCTTATAATAATGAAATCAAATAACGAAGAAGAAACGAAAAAGCACCCGTTGGTTCTAGATGATTGCAAAGTAGGTTTACGGAATAATCTAGGCAGAAAGATCCCCGGATCATCTCGTAGGTAGGGACCAGTCAGCATACTGACTCTCACTGTCCATGGACAATGGAATGTCTAAGGTGATTCCTTAGAAAATATCCAATCCTTTAATACAATTTCAGCATACGTTTAATACGTTAAATTTATAAACTAGTTCTTTCGGGTACCAACAAGTGGTCCGATAAACGCTTTTGAATCTATAGGCACATAGGTATAACAAAACTGTAACTGGTCCCTTTCTTAGGAATATATTTGGGATCACACGTAGTCGTGCACCTTTCCCCTAATGTTTTCTAAAGTTGTTATTTAATTTTTACCTTAGCGCATTAGTTTATACAAGTCTTACAAACAGAATGTGTTTTATCTTACCCCTTATTCTACCGTAACGTAGCGCTAAACAAAAAAGATTAAAACATTTCATAAAATTTCACAAATTACGAAACTGTGTTAATTACAACTGACATCAACTCCACAACTGAAGTGAACATGTTTCATGTTTCTCGCTATTTTAAATAATTTTCCAACTGACCATGTTAAAATACTACTATCAGTTAAACATCGAATGCCGTATAAATAAATTGTAAGCACAGAAAAAACTATGTAAGTATATATGAAATCTACCTGTAAATTAAAATTTCATACTCGGAGCTTATTTTTGCTTGGTACTTGTTGGTTTCAAGTTGGCACAACCTAGAAATTCGAATGCTGTTATTAAGAAAGAAAAATGAATATTTTTGTATTAAAAATGAGGATTTTTATATTTTATTTGAATGTTCTTATTACTTTTTTTATATATAGCACAATCAATAACATTTTTAAAGATACAATGACGTACAAAAATTAAAAAAACAACGTAAAAATATTATAAAATTAGATATAGTGAATTATTGATTCGTATCTATATCAAATTAACAAAATCATGTTTCAAAGCTTGTGAGAGGTTACCTCGCGTAGACTTAGTACCGATATGTACAAATTGGTGCCGGTATTTAATTTGATATTTAAACAATTATATTTCATAATCTTTGAATTTATTTTAACATATAAATTAAAGAACAAAATATTCTATAACATATAGAATATTTCTCACATATCTTAATATATTTCTTGATTACTTACACATCTATTTTATCAGTGGTACTCGACGTAGTGGAGACAAATTGTGCACAATTATCACGACTGCCGAAAGAATAGATTTTAATAGTTATATCATCAGTCTATTATTTTTTAATTTTTCTTTTCGTTATTATATTACCATAGCAATTCTTATCTTATGTTTGTTTAGTATGTTATCTATACAAATGTGTATTTACTACTTACTCATAAAAGGCTTAAGAAATAATGGTATGAGAACTTTGTATATGTTTTCATACTATACTTATCTATGATAACATTAGATTATAAGTTACTTATCTATGATATTATTAGATTCATAAGAATAGAATTCCAATCTAAATTCTCGTTAAAATGAAGATAACATGTGATCGTTGCTTAATTTAAACAATGATTTTTAAACCCCCGACACATGTTATTTGTGTGTATTCATATATTTGTGTGTTTGTGGCACCGTAGCTCCTAATTGAATTTCTGAACTTTTTGTTCGTCGCAGTAATTCTTAGTTGGTTTTAAAAAAATCATTATCATTATTTTAACAGTTACAAACACTTTGCCGAGATGAGGTAGTGTTATTTTAGGAACATGTATAACAATAAATAAATTGTGATGCCTGTTGTGGCGCAGCGGTGAAAGCGTGTGATTGTAAACGACAGGTTGTTGGTTCAATCCCCACTCGAGAAAATTAAATATTTGTTGTTTTTTTTTAGTCTAGTAACAATGCAAAGCGCGGCGTTGAGTTCCGCCATTCAACACGCATTGCACACTCAAATTCGTGGGGAACGGAAGTGGAACGGTGTGTCTAAACACTAGGGTAAAAGGTTCTCTATAACTACCCTGCTATGTGCGGGATACAGCGTGTAAGCGATAAGCTGAAAAAAAAAATTGCAAATATTATGAGTAAATAATATCAACGCATTATTAAATAAACTGTATTATAAAATAAGCCGCGTATAAAGCATAAAAAATATGTTTTAAATAAAAAATACATTTAAATAATAAAATGTATAATCATATTTAATTTAAACAGAGGCTCCTACCTTTGCGGTTAATCGCCGGTACGAGTGATCTATGAAGTTGTAATGAATTTTCATCGCTTGATACGGCACAATGTAAACATTGGACTGATTATCAATGACAACTTATCACATAATATAACGCATAGAATCAAAATACTGAAAAGGATGACCGATACGGTTATATGCGAGTTAGACAAGGTCCATAGTATTTATATTTGGCCTAAAAGTGCCACAGTCAGCCGCTCGCGGCGCGAAAGAGCGCGAAGACAAGAAGCGATCAGCAACCCGCGGCGTCCGACTCACATCGCTACCGACTTGTGACTATTTTGTTCAAGCACCCTGCAGGCCTGCACCGCTATATATCCGACGCCAAAAGAAAGACTCCAATTATCTATATATACTGTGTAATATAGTACACATGCGTACTATGCAATGACGTCATTTCATTCACGAAACTCCCGCAAAACTTTCATTGATGTCGCTCACCTCAAAATGTAAGCTAGTCATGCGATAAACAGACGGGTCAATGGCACTTATATTGAAATGATTTATATATACATAACATCTTATGTAATGGAAATTACTAGGTGGTGGATATATATGTACAAAGATTTTGTTGTATGTACATAGATTACATTAGGTACTTATAAAACTATTTCTTGTTTACAATAAAAACATTATTAGGATCTATCATAAATTACTGCAGACCATTTACGAAGAAAATGAGTATTAATTCTTCTATTTATTCTAATAATATGTGTCTTTGCGTTTACTGGCTCTACCTACCTATAGAAGCCAGAACTGAAAACCATAATCAAAATATTGTTTTTTCAATTAGGTCAGTCATCAGTCTGTTGAGACGAGCCGGCAAGAGACCTAGGCGACGCTATATGTTAAAGTTAATTGCAGTTACTTACTATTTTTTTCAACTAATACAATTTGTATAAAATTTGTGAAGTAAACACTACTATGTAAGATAAGCTTCTACATTAATTAAGCTAATTCAATATAATTATTATTAATTCGAAACAAAATTACGGAGAATATTTAGTAGAAAAACAAATAGGAGGACTTTTGTGGACTGATCATTCCCAAATGATTTCTTTACAATTATTGTTAATGTCATTTATTATGTACGAGTATTGTATATGGAAACTGTGGAATTCAACGCCGCTTTGTTTAAAAGAAAATGAAACACAATTTCCTGCGAGTGAAAATCATACTTACAACCAGCGTTACTACAATTATCAAACGTGGTTCCACTGCTCCAGGACGTGACGGCCACTATTTAATAGAACTAATGAAATAATTATGTTATTTGTCTACGAAAATAACCTACTCTTACTACTACCACTTATACTTCCCAAATATTTCTTACTAACTTTTGCTGTTCCTTTGCTAGATATCCCAGATATTTAATTATTATGATAGAGATAATTATCACAACATTTTCCAAATTTCATTAGTTCTATTAATTATCCTATTACTAGAATACAGAAAGTTTATTTTTGCAGTTTGCACTAATGTCATAATGTGTAATTACATAGTACATTTGAAGATGTGCCATTTGAGCACAATATTTGTATATGAAGTTATATATTAATCTATATAAAACGGTTTTCGTACGTTATAGGACATATATTGTATGTGTGTATTGAATATTGAATATTGTACATGTTTGCTCGAACTTTTGAACACCGTTCTCTATTGGCAACTTACCATACCTGAAACCCATTCATAACAAATTGAGAACGTAGGATAATTAAGAAATCGTTGGCGGTAGTTTGATATAATAAAAATAAATAAATTAAAAGGCCTGTCGTGGCGCAGCGGCACAAGAGTGTGACTGTAACCGATAGGTTCTGGGTTCGATCCCCAGTCGAGGAAATGAAATATTTAATATTTCTTAATTTAAATATTTAATGTTTCATTTCTTCGCTCTGGTAATAAGGCAAAAGCGCGGCGTTGAGTTCCGCCACTCAACACGCAATGCCTCAAATTCGGCGGAAAGTGGGGAACGGAAGTGGAACGGAGTGTCATAACACTAGGTTTCACTTCCGTTCCCTCTGCCTACCCTGCCTAGTGCGGGATACAGCGTGAAGCTGAGAGAGAAAAATAAATAAAAAAATAAATAATAACAAAAATAAATATTCAAAAACAACTTACAAAAAATATACTTAAACTTCTATTTTATAATTTTAAGATAACATTACATTTTAAATACAGACGTATAGGTACATAGTAGAAGTACAAGTGGTTGAAATATTCTCAAAGGATCTCTATTCAACCGTACGTACGTACTATGACACACATATTTTAAGTACAGTTGAAGCACAAATTTCAAGAACCCTTTGAAGAATTCCTTTCAATATGCTAAAAACAATATCCTTTTTGTATTCGAGTAATAGTTTAATAATAAAATTAACATTAATATAAATCTCTGGCTCCACTTTATATGTGCAAAGGTTGATTAAGGGTTTAATTTCACACTTAAAAAACTGTTCATAATCAACTTATTTCCTTAACCTGTGTAAAACTTTAGTTTTAGTAGTTACACAATACTGCAAAATTCAGTGTGTGAATAAAATATACAACTAACTGGTCACACTTAGACACTTTATCTCTGCCTACATTGCAGAAGATTCATTAAGCTAGAAATATATTAGTAATTTAGTTGAATATTAAAAGAGTAATGGAACCTAAACATTTTTTTTGTGTAAATGACGAGCTATACCAAAAAGTTAATCAGTATAAACTTGGATAAATGAAGATATTCTAAGCGATAATAACATTTCAGCATCATATCATATATTTTTACTTTACTTTGGAGAATATTTACTTTTTTATCTAGGTAAACTAATTAAAACTGAGATGGTTGGCGTTCTTTGGATGCTGATGTTCTACCAGGAGAGGGCAGAGATAGGCAAAATAAATAATTAAACACACCTTTATGTTTTAAGTATCTGCTTTGCTTTTATAATGAAATCAAGTCTAGATATATACAATAATAGAAGCAGTAATATTAAACCCTTTTTTATGCAAAATACAACACACAACAAATTTATTATATTATTCTTAAAAAGTTTTAACGGAAAAATGCAAAGTCGATAAACTAGCGTGCTCGTGGCACGTAACAAGTAAAGTAACACTTCCATCTGCTACGACCAGATGGGACGCGTCACATACATGTGCAAAACTTAACGAGTAATCATATTATCATGTCTCTTGAATATTGAAAATAAAACCTAAAACGCTTAAATTCATATTTAAAATTTACTTTAAAATATTATTTCCGAAGGCAAAGAAAAGTTATGAACGTAGTTTCACCAATTTCACCAAATTCATGATTAAATAGAGTAAATTATTAGTGCTCTGAAATATAGTTAATGTTATTTCTCTTATAATTTAAGACTAATATGAAAAAAGTGTCAATCATGTATAGAGTAAATAAATTATCAACCAATTCTAATAATTCATTAAGTTGAAATGATTTCCTCGGTGTGAGATAAAGTGTGAAGGTGACTTCTTGAAGGAATTCAATTAAGTCTCGAAATTGGTGGCATAATAGAGAGTTGGAGTAGAGGAATTTCCAGTAACAAATAATTTTGCGAAAGACAGAGATATGATTTCCCTGTATAACCTGCTAAGTGCAGAGTAACGCTAAAAAAATATTTTTACAAGGACGAAGGTTCCAAAATTAAAGGTAAAATTAAAAATAGAGCAGGTAGTACGTAGTAGACACGAGATTTGCAACATAAGCGTCCTTACAATACCAGCGCAGCTGCAGTACATTTTAGGAGGGAGGGATAAACTTCCATTAATACTTCATACACAAACAAGATGGCGTTACTAGTATTGAAAATTAATCTTATTTCTCGGCGGGCGACCGTCTGTTATTTATAACCAGTGTCAATTAAATACTAGCGCTTTAGAGTATATAGTAAAGTCTATATTACAATAACACAATTTATCACGTTTTGTAAAGCTGTGATTATAGTGTACTGTGTCTTAGCAAGTCAACTCACTGACCTTGGCGCAAAAAGTAGAAACAATTTCAATTCCAATGTGAAGTTTTATTACTAAGATCGAGAAGATTATTAAAGCTACATTTATTCTGAGAATTAAATAACTCACATCATACTTAAACAACTAAGTTCACTGTCAATTTTTGTAATTTTAATTTAAAATATTACTTACCTACTCAACTAAATACTTAAATACCTAAGTCAGTTACGTATAAATACCACGTGCAATGTCATAACGTACTAGCACCTTTTATTTTAATCAGTTTTCATCTGAAAAAAAGTTTATTTTTACCTTTATTTACTGTTAGGTACAAAATTAAAAACTATGTTTATTACCATAAGCCCGTGGTGTGTTAAAAAATCTTACAATCTAGTATTGATACCTACAATTCGTCTTCCATTATCTATCCATTTTCGAAATATTAAGTACCAAAATATAATATGTATTTTTACTACTTTTAAAGTGTTAATCCTCACTTAGAAAAGGAAAATACTTACTTAGAAAACGTATAAAAGTTCAATCCGCTACGTTAGAAATTTTATACGTTTTCTATATGAAGACATGTAATGTACTTAAATATAATATTAATAACTAATTCACTGAGTCGGGATCGCACCTGTAACCATCGCGTGTTGCAAGAATGACGTATCGTTAGCTAGTATGTTGAACGTGTATTTCTTATAGGTACTTAATATACATTTTGATAAATGATCCTACCAAAGTATTTTTAGTAAGCTTATTTAGTTAGAGGTACAGTCTAACCTAATAAATTGTAGTGTATATTATAATATGTACCTACATGATGAAAAATAGATATTTCACTTATATATACATACACATACTCATACACATTTAATATTTTGTAACTTTTAAATATTGCCAACATTAATCTACGCTAAAGTAATTTTCGAATAAACAGATTCTCAGCATGTCGTCTACTACAAACATACTAATTTAAAGCAACCTTTATTACTTCATCTTAAAGCTTAAAGTACTCTAACGCGTGCACACTTCGTTATCAAAGGCTCACGATGGGATTCCATAAAAAATGAACCCCGAATGCAAAGCCCTCGGCACGTCCGCTCGTCCCTCTGTACTTTTTATATGACAGCCCTAAAACTTTAGGTTACGCTTTTTGTATTACCATATACTTGGCCGTTGATGCACATTTGTGCACCCCTTTCTATGGAAATGGCGCTTTAGTAACCGAACAAGGGCTGCATTCATCGTTTAAGTTTACGCGTTATAATAGTTTCGGTGTTCTGTCTTTTTGTAACGAAATTTTTACAAAAGGAATATTTGTATAGTTCTAAAAATACATTACATTCAGCTTATGCAGGTATAATATAAGAAACAAAGATTTTGGGACCTAAACATTCAAACTAATTTTGACAAATTAACAATATACAGTTTTAGATATACATATATTCAAATATGTTTGCTGTAAAAGTGGTCAATTAAATTTTCACAACACAACACTGAAAATAGTCTCAGAAGAAGTTATTTATTTCTTTTATCTGAGACTATTTTCAGTGTTGTGTTGTGGAAATTTACTTGACCACTTTTACAAATAATATTATTTAAATTATATATATAAGTTAATAATATTTATATACTTTGCAGGCCGTTGAAGGCAGGGGCCAGGGGCACGAGCATGCGATTGTCAATCGAAAGAGAAAAGAACCGGAGAATTCTAGAACTTCCGTGCGTGCGCTGCGTAAACCGTTGAACATGCGCAGAAACCCACGTATTTATTAGCATTACTGTTCTTTAACTTTACTTACTTAAAACTTTTAACTAAAAAAAATAGGCAACAGCATGAGATGACTCTTAAGGACGAATCGCTACTTTGTTTTACAAATTACAACAAAAATTAAAGTAGAATATATTTTATACAACATAATATCATTTCTTGTTTAGTTAAATGAGTTATATACGATCTGCGTTCTAAATAGATCAACATTGGTTTTTTACGGTACATCAAAAACATAGATATTTTATAATTCATTCATAAACATTAAAAAGCGCATTAATCTCTGAACCTATTATTAAATGGATAATTTATTTTTCTATGAGAAAGTTAATTTATTGAGAAAGACTGCAGGCTATTTAACTTCACTGAATTAGTCTCGATAATAACCAACTGAACCTGACTCTAATGATGTGGCATTTGTCATATACACAAGACTTAGTTATTTCCATTCGGCCATACGGGTGGGGCCACAGGTAAAAACTAGTATTTATTATTATTTCCTTGTTCTAGGAACAATCCAAAACACGGCGATGAGTTCTGTCTTGAGAATTAGGACGGAATGTCACTAGTTTCTCAGGCCCTAGGTGACCTCTGCCTATCGTGATATGTGCAGGATACAGAGTGAAAATTTAAAAAAATGTCATCACTAATTATATTTATGTACTGGCGTAAAAATGCTACGCGGCACTAAATTAAATAAGAACTTGCATTATCATTAATAAAATACTGCGACAAAATTAGGACGCGGTCGTATATAATATTGTGATTAAGATAAAATTGTCAACGGAGCTACATAAAATTCAGTTATTTAAATGTCATACGACTCGAATTTGCAATTAATAATTAAATAACATAACTGAAATTTGTGAACATTCTATTATTTTATAGAAATGAAAACCCCTTATTAATTTTATGAGAATATACGCACAATTAACGGGAGGTGTACCTAACTTATATAAAAATTGAAAAACTTAAGTTTGCTGGAATGATTGCATATCATTTTATGTAATTAAATTACAAATAAATATATATTTGCTGTCCGTATATCGATTAGTCAACACCATTTATCAGAAGTTTACGGTCCCAATAAAATTTGACGGTACAATCAAAAGATATGAGCACTTGTGCATAGACTTTGTTTGTTGCATTTTATATGAAATTTGCGGTGTAAAATCAAAAACCGGTAGTTATGAAATTCGGCAGAAAGTGAGAACTTACAATACAAATAAAGGAATAAAATCGATAATTCGAAATATAAGACTATTTGATCAAAAAAAAAACATTACAAATTTGTAGTTTATTTCATACAAGATGACTTCAAATGCCTGTAAATTGGTAGGGACATCTCACGGGGCGAGGTAATACTGTACTAAAGATATAGGTAGTGGGAAAGGTTATATCGTACTTACCTAAAAATACAAAAAAACTATGAAACTAAAGAATCAAAGATTGCAATAATAATGGGTTGGGGAAAAACAAATCCATTATTTTTTAGTGAAATTCGGAATTCTATTTAAGGTGCTTCGGATTGTCCGATTTGGGTCAAATAAGCACGGTTTTTTGCTACAATTTGTCGCCATTTTAAAGGTAATATCATAATGCCTCTTTCGTAGAAGCCTTGGTCCTTATTGGCGAAAAACTCTAATAATCAATTTTCACAATCTTCTCTTGATCCTAATTTCTTATCGCTCAGGAAGTTTTGCAATGCTAGAAAAAGGTGGTAATCGCTTGGTGCCAGGTCCGGACTATATGGTGGATGCATTAAATCCTCCCAAACAAGCTCCCGTAGTTTCTGGCGAGTCACTACAGACGTATGGAGCCGTGCGTTGTCCTGATGGAGCACAACACCTCTTCTGTTGGCCAATTCTGGCCGTTTGGCCATACGGAAGCAACTCATAATGAATGATTCCTTTAAAGTCCCACCAAATACACAATAGAACGTTCCTGCCCGTTAGTCCTGGTTTGGCCACCGTTTGAGCTGCTTCACCACGCTTTGACCACTATCGTTTTCGCACGATATTGTCGTATGTGACGAATTTCTCATCCCCAGTCACCATCCATTTAAGAAATGAGTCGATTTCATTCCGTTTGATAAAGGCTTCGCAAATGAAAATTCGATCCATTATGTTTTTTGGTGTTAATTCGTGCGGCACCCAAACGTCGAGCTTTTTTTTAAAACTGTTTTATGGTCGATATTTAGCTCCTGGGCGATGCTGCGACTACTAACATGCTTGTCAACTTCGATTTTTTAGATGATTTTATCGACATTTTCGACTACGGGCCTGCCTTTGCGAGGTGCATCTTTAACATCAAAATTGCCTGAACGGAACCGACGAATTAGCTGTTACCGTATCAGCACCATAAACACCATTTACAATTTCAGCAGCCTGGCATTGTTGGTTTCCATTTTTAACGGCCTGTAATTCACGACAGAATGGAACAAGCGGGAAAACAATTGAAGGTGGTTTTAGTGTGAAAGATCACCTTGACAACGAGCATAAACTTGAAATTGTTTGATAGATGCTTTTCGAGATATCGATCACTAAAGCCTGTAAACTGTAACCGACAGGTTCTGGGTTCGATCCCCAGTCGAGGAAATGAAATATTTAATATTTTCAATTTGAATATTTAATGTTTCATTTCTTCGCTCTGGTAATAAGGCAAAGTGCGGCGTTGAGTTCCGCCACTCAACACGCAATGCCTCAAATTCGGCGGAAAGTGGGGAACGGAAGTGGAACGGAGTGTCATAACACTAGGTTTCACTTCCGTTCCCTCTGCCTACCCTGCCAAGTGCGGGATACAGCGTGAAGATCACTAAAGCCACCTACCGAGAAAATAATGGATTTCTTTTTCCCCAACCTATTAACATAGCTGGTACTTTGTGTTGTCTAAACTTAAAATTGACATAAAATGTGAAAACTTTTGAAATTCCTTAGTGAATACGTAGTAAAATAACGAAATAATATAGACATTATTTATAATTTTGCTTGCTTCAAACACAAAACGAAAAACAGATAGTTCCCGGGAGAAGGCTGTACCGAGCCCATTATTTTAATAATAGAATTCGTAAGTTAGAAGGCTTTGAGGTAAGGGCATTTGTCAATTGCTTTTCCATGGCGACTTTAAAGATATTTTAAGTTACATTAACGATTTTATAGTTTTATTATGGTATTTATAGTCAAATAAAGATTTTATAATATTGTTAGGTGAGACCGATAAAACTTTATTGCAAAGATACACGGTATTTATTTAACCACCAGACGTCACATTCTGATTTGTATCCCGATGTCCCCAAAGACAGCACAGAAAGGTAATAATGGCCACATGTTCACACGATGTGAAAATTGTAGTCGATCGAAAAAAAAAGCACCTAAGCTGTCTCTTTAGCTACAGCTACAACCAAGTTATATTGATATGCGCAGCTAAATTCCTTTGTGGCCAGAAAAAAATGGCCACTTCATATATTATACTTATTAATTATTCAGCTTCACGCTGTATCCCGCGCATTGCAGGGTAGGCAGAGAGAACTTGGGAACCTAGTGTTAAGACACTCGGTTCCACTTCCGTTTCACACTTAATTGAATTAGTTATTAAGATTAAAAGTATTTGATTTGGATAGATAGTTTTATTTGAACAAAAAGTTACGTTATTGAACATGCAATATCTTTTAAGGTTTAATATGGAAAACAGAGTGATATAGCACTATCTTATACATAAGTAGTCATTGTGTTCTGTCAAAGCACTACTTACAATACCTATGAAGCGATTTGTCTTTTAAATTTATTAGAAAAGCAATTTATGTAGAGTGCAATTATGAATGTATATCATAATTCGTAAATGAAGGATGTGGGTTGGTGGGTTATGCTTCATTGTGTTATCGAGAAAAAATCAACGCCTCTTTGTTCTTTTAAATATATTCTATCATGTCATAGGTAAACTAGAGTAACAATATACTAAAAAGATGCAACAAAGCCAAATTATAAAAAGATACAACAAATTGCAGTATACATTGGTCTAAAAGAAAAAGAACGAAAGGCAGGTATGAAGGCAAAACGAAAATACTAATGCGCTTCATTAACGCCTCACAGCTAATCTTAACATAATACGGCTACATCTAAACGAAAATTAAAAAGAGGGAGCTAAGCACGTGGCGATCTATCAAAACAACAAAGCCGATTGGTGTGGTGACGTTCCACCCCGGTGATATGTACGCCGTACTACCTAAATGCCTTATGTACACCGCTAGTTACTACTTCATGACTACTCCGAGCTCAGTGTGTACTGCATTGCAACGGAAAATATGCGTGTTTACCAAAGTCGTTTCGGTAGAACGGTGTCGTGTGTTGCGTCACGTTTAAGGAAATTGATAGTGCGCCGAGGTCGACGTGACTAACATAATTGTGAACTTTGCTTATTTTTGTGTCAAGTTATTAGATTCAATGTGTTATAGCAGTGTAAGAGTGCATTCTGATACAATGAAATTTACTTTTTTCCCATTTCGATATCTCTCACGGAGACCTAATTACGGTACAACGCCACAACGTAAGCAGTGTCCGATATAACCTTGTTACGATGAGTAAGTATATTTTTGTCGTTCAATAAGCTTTACGCCAATAACAAAACGTAATAGTGTTTTAATTTGGCTAGTTTGGTATATGCAAGGTGCATATATACGACTAAATTTAATTAGAAAATCAAGTTACAACACAAGTAAAAATATTTGTAGTAATAATATTGAACGTCACAACGAGGTTCATTATACAAGATGGCGGCGAGTGGGGAGAGGGCGCCCAGTTGGCCAGGTGCTGCCGCCGCGTCGAGTTCGGCGCTATAGCTAACTAAATAGGTACGCAGAGCGGAGTGTTGTACATTTAGAACGTTCACAATGGCTACCGCGAAAGACACGTCTACTTTCTTTCTGGAGGCAGATTCAAAACAATTTGACAGTGTTTTAAAGTTATACCCACAAGCGATCAAATTAAAAGCCGAACGGAAAACAAAGAAACCCGAAGAACTCATAAAATTGGACAATTGGTAAGTGCGAACGTCTTTCAGAGGAGAAAATGCGGCCGTGGCGTGTCAATGAACTTGTATTGTGTGTGTATCCGTGCAAACTGATTTGATAGCTACCTCCCTCGCGGACTGCATCTCTAGTCCGCGGACGGCTCATTAAAATCACTGCGTCACGTGGGATCGATGTCAAATTGACACTATCGTTTTTCCTGAAGCCAGTGTGAGGAAAAATATCGGCGCGCTTAGGCGTTATAAAATGGTGGCTGTCCTTTACGTATCATCACTCGTAAAAATGCATTTATTATGTACTTGTTTTAAAGCGTTTGCTTACCAATTACATATGTTCCTTTATTAAATTATATCCTTGGCCATGTACGAACAACCTTTTTGTATTTCTAGGTACTTTTAGCTGTATAATACAATGCTTTGTTGAATACAACTCACATCCGTTCAAAATGGTGACTTGCCATTTACACAGTTTGTAATATTAGTATTTTCCATTATAAGACCACTCATAGGCCTATATATATTTCAGTAATGAAGCTTAATAACAAAGTGCATATATTATTTACAGAAATATGCAATTTTGTCTCAGAATTCTTTGAAATAACTAATATGAGTCATCAAGAACGAGACTTAAAACTTAACAAATAACTGTTGTTTTCGTAAAGATTTTAAAGCTGAAACGTTTTTAAAAGTTGTTGACTTTTTTTATTTATTCAAAGTAAATGCTAAATACCTTAATAAATAATATATCCAAAATATCAAATTGTGGGGAATTAAAATCAAAATATTTTTATAAAAAAAGTAATCATAAATAAAATAAATTATAAAATTGATGTTTATAACAAATTGTAGCATATTTTATAATATAAGTTATATTAAACATTTTTTATCATCTTGTATAGGTATCAAAATGAACTACCAAAGAAAATCAAATCAAGGGGCAAAGATGCACACATGTTGCATGAAGAGCTGGTACAACTCATGAAATGGAAACAAGCTGTATGTACACTTGAATATTTTTTTTTAAATTCATAGGTTGATATTTTAAAAATTTAAATGTATTAAATTTATTTATATTCTATTTCAGAGAGGAAAGTTTTATCCGCAACTATCATACCTCATAAAAGTAAATACACCAAGAGCAGTAATGCAGGAGACAAAGAAAGCTTTCAAAAAATTGCCTAACATTGAATCAGCTATGACAGCACTCAGTAACTTGAAAGGTGTAGGAACTGCCACAGCCTCGGCTCTTCTAGCAGCAGCCAGCCCAGAAACAGCACCATTTATGGCTGATGAATGTGTACAAGTTATACCAGAAATGGAAGGAAGTGATTACACTGCCAAGGAATACCTCAATTTTGTAAAACATATTAGAAAAGTCTGTGATAGGTTAAATAAGGTTAGTTACTAAGTTTAATGCTGTATCACTTCATTATTTTCTGTCTTATCTTCTGGAGTAACAAGAGTATGGAAATGAAAATGTTTGTGTACCTTGAGTGGAAATTCAACATATATCAATTGCATTTACAATCAGTCATCTGTTCCTAATATCAATATTGATTAAAAAATATATATTTAAATCTTGTCATTCAGGATATTAATTCCAGTATTATTTTTCTTTATTTTTTAATTGACACAAGAGATAGATAATAAAGATATATATTGAGTATATGTAGAATGTGTGGAATGCTTAGAACTTTAAATATGACATTAAAAATTAAAACATATTATTATGTTTAGTAATATTTCAGATTTTTAAAGGTTTTAGCATTTTTTTTATTTTAACTATAATAGTAAAAACATGAAATATATACATCATCTCTTATTAAGATACACTTTCTTAGAAAATTTACATTAACAGATGTACATATTATTCTTATACAATTTAACTGTGTTTTAATTGTTAACACAGCTCTTACTATGATGTATAGTCATAATATACATTAAAGCAATTCTTACATAAAATATACCTAGGTTCCTCCAAAATATATATATATTTAAAAATTAAACAATCTTCAGGAACAAAATGTTGTCGGTAAGAAATGGTTGCCACACATGGTGGAGCTTGCCTTATGGACACACAACATAGTGTCAGATCTACAGCCGGAGCTTCTAGGCAAAGAGCGCACCATAACACCGGCAAATGGGGGGTCCCCATTGCCCAGTGATGAGAGTAACTTGGAACCACCTACTAATGGCAATGGTGAGTTTTGATATTGTTTTCATTTATAAATTTGAAATTTTTATACCTTAGATCACTGTATACACATTGTTTCTAAAATTGGGAATTGAGTGTCCTAACAATTTGAAAAAGCATGAGCCTAAGAAATATTAGTATTTTTTTTATTTAGGATAAAAAATATTATTTAAGGTGTATTGTAAATTTATTGGAATCATTAAACTTATATTTTTACCAAAATAGAAAATAAAATATTTACCTGCTTCATCACCATACAATGTCATTATCATTAACTATTATACATGTTACTACAAAAAACATTTATTTTTTAAGCCTAGCAAAATTTTATCATGTGTACCATTTTTTGTATCATTTGTTTATTTATAATAAATAAACTATATTTTGTGTGGCAAAAACATTAACAATTTTTAAATTATTTATTCTTAAATATTAAGGAAAAAGCTGCAATTTTATTTGGTTCACACAGAATCCATTCATGATCATAAAGTGTCATAATTCTAGTTATGCATTTTTAGAAAGTAATACATAATATTAAACATTAATCAGTGACCTGTTCTCATAGAAATATTTTTTTTTCCTGTTCCTCAATGACTAAACATGTTAGTCATAGCCTACCTGTGAAAGTTGGTTCACAGTCAATAGTGACTTCAAATTTTAATACTGTACTTGAAATAACTGTACTTTCCTAAATCGATAGAAGTGCTGACTGTTTATAACTGCACTGATAATGAAATATCATTATCAGTATAATACAGAAATATTATTTTTACTGCAAAAAAATGTCTATATAAGATATTTAAGTTTAAATTTTTTTAACAATAATTTTAAAAATGTATGTGGTTGCTATCTAGAATAATTACACTTCCTTCTTTATTAATATCATAAAACTAATTCAATGATTGCAATGTAATTATTTTAAGGTTTACATATACATACCAACAATTGTAATATTCTCAAAAGATTTATTTGTCACGAGTTGACAACGTAGATATTAGAATCTCTTATTACGAACAATAGTGTTAACATGGGAACCTAGTGTTAAGACACATCATTTTCCACTTAAATTAAGTGGTGAATGGCGAACACCACACGTTATTAGAACAAGCCGTGTATTTTGTTTTATTTAAATTGTTTATTTATAAATATTCATAAGAAAGACTTAATTCCAGGTAAGTTAGGCGTAGAGTCGGCCAACGACGACACGACGTCGTGCACGGAGGACTCCCTGGACGCGAAGGGCGCGTCGCCCGCCACGCCCGCCTCGCCCTCCGACAACTCCGACTCCGCGCTCAGCACGCCACGCGCTAAAAGGTACCTTTAAGATAACTATAAAACAATATATACTTTGAAAGTGTTTCACATTAGGAATAGTAAGGTTTGTTAAAAATTGCCGAAACATTTGGACGATTTTCAAGAGACTCTAGTAACGAACTTGTCGCTGTGGTCTATGTTATTTGTATATTTTCTTAACATTATGTCGGTAAAATATGATAAAATATAAAATGTTTGTTACAATACAAGAATTACTCATGACTTAGATGTATGTATATATGATTATATAAGTCGGGAATGCATATTATTATATACATATATAATATACATACAGACATTGTTTTGTGAAAAATCCGATTAACTTATGATATCTTTATAATAATCTAGCTTCACTATAAATAACAATTATAGTGTATCTTTGTACTCCTTTATCTACTACATAAACAATATTTTACTATCGTGATTCATTCTTCTGGTACCACATGTTTTTATTTGTATACATAATATTTCTCCAATAACAATATTTTTATTTTGGAAGTATATAATAGAATTAATTTAGTGGTCATTATGGTAAGTAAAGTGATGTTAAGTCCGGTTCTCTATCAGGACGATTTCACTGTCTGAATATCTTGCTACTAGATTCTCTCGTTGTAATGTTAGTGTTGTCTTACCTGTTTTGCGGGAAATCAACATATAAAAATAAAAACTACATGATGAAATGATATATTACATTTAACTTTAATATCATTGCACCTATCACATAAAAGTTGACTGGTAGAAGTAGTTCATTTGTACAGTCTAGACGACAAGTTGTTGCCGCCCTTAAGTACTCCACGGCGACCACAACTCGTCGATCGTGCTGTGTAGCATGTAAGAGCGTTGCAATAAGCGTGTTGGTGTGTTTGCAGACAAATGGAGGAGGCGAGTTCGGCCTCGGAGAACTCGCTGGGCGACTCGCTGGACGCGAGCGACGCGCCGCCCGTGGCCAAGAAGCTGCGGGAGGCCACGCACTGACCCGCGCGCCCACCGAGCGACCCCCGCGCGCCTATAAATAGCTTCTAGACTAAAATATTGTACCTAGTTAATTTATTTTTCAATTCCGTTTAATTTTTAACTTAGCGTTAAGTTTTGAGTACCGGTCGATTTTTGTAAGTTTTATAGGGTATATACGGATGCGTTCCCACGGAGCTCGAGCTCTCGTGCGGGGCCCAGTGTTAGGTTTCGTTCGCATCCCGCGTGACATTCCAGTAATCGTAACGAGTAGGGCGAGGGCGGGACGGGACGGGACGGGACAGGACGGACCAGATGCCTTGACGACACACTCCATTGCCTTATGACACAGTCTGCCCGCAGAGTTTATATGCAACAAGATAATACAAAGGTCGTGTTACCCGGGCGCCGGGCACACGGGCCCACAATGTAGTTTTTATTGAACAAATATAAGATATTAATTTTATAATGTGGCATTTTTAATTATAACCCTGTTTTCCTTTTACTTGGTTCCTGGTCGGTTGATTTCAATACTGCTAAGAGTATATTATATGATACAATTAAATAGCAAATTCAAAAATATGACGGAATACAATATGAACTTTGGAGTTTAGCGATTATTTCACTTTTTAAGATAAGCGATTATTTCTGTCAGAAAGCTTTATTAAACTTAAATATCTCATATTATAAATCATGAAATTATATTAATATTTTATACACAAATTATTTTACCAAAAAAAAATATAGTTTATTTTTTTAATTGTACCGATACTTATACGAACAAATTAAAAAAAAAAACTAATTATAGAAACGAAACTAAACTTTATTAATGTAAAGAAAATTAAAAAATAATAAATGAAAATATTATGAAATATTTATATGAGTATTTATACTTTTTGCAGTTGGTGCTTACATACTTTTTTTAATTAAACATTCGATGTATTTAGAAGTATCAATAATTCAACTAATTTTAAATTATTGTATGTTGTTGTTAGAAAGCCTCTTCTTAAAAATAGTTATTATAAATATTAATGTTCTGGTCCTCTGCTGAATAAGGTAAAAATAGGCAATAATATATAAAAATTACGACAGGTTTAAAGATTACTTGCAATTTTAAAAGAAACTAACCCAAATTCTTCAATATATTGAAGTACCCAAATAGGCCTGTCGTGGCGCAGCGGCACAAGCGTGTGACTATAACAGGACAGGTTCTGGGTTCGATCCCCACTCGAGGAATTGAAATATTTAATATTTTCAATTTAATGTTTCATTTCTTCGCTCTGGTAATAAGCAAGCGCGGCGTTGAGTTCCGCTACTCGACAAGCAATGCCTCAAATTCGGTGGAAAGTGGGGAACCGAAGTGGAACGGATTGTCTTAACACTAGGTTCCCGAGTTCCCTCTGCCTACCCTGCCTCGTGCGGGATACAGCGTAAAGCTGAGAAATCCCAAATATACAAGAACATCGTCTTTGAATATATATTATTTCTTTTTATTATATATATATATATATATATATATATATATATATATATATATATATATATATATATATATATATATATATATATATATATATATATATATATATATTCCTTATGTAGTGATCTGAATCAATAGAAATCATTAAATAAACTTGTTACTACGAAGACAATATTTATTATATGTAACGTATATTAAGTAAGCCTTTGTAGAATATTTATAAAAATACTGATTGTTATTATGTTTAAAATACTATAATATAGCAATAGTTGCACTATTTCGATCACCCAATTCTTATCTAGTCTTGAACGTCTCACATATCAGTGAAGTTGAAGTGCATGTTTCTTTAAAACTTATCTAATAAACTCTCCTCGTGCTGTATATATACACTAAGCAAATCGTCGGGCCTTTATAGCTTGATTAAATAAAATAATATGTGCAGGAAAGAATGGATCTGATCATCTGACGCATTGATACCGCTCACGTTTCAACGTTATCTTAGTTTTAATATAAACAATTTATCTTAGTTTATTGAGTGTGAACTTTAGTTTGTTAAGATTGTAATAATATGACACTCGCAATATTTTCTTTGTTAAACACCGCTCGATTTATTTAAAGCAAGTAGAGACAAAATTGTTATAAAAAAATGTATTACCATTCCTAGTACCTTATCGAAAATAACAAATCGAAAATTACCAATATTTTCTGTCTGAGGCCTGTCGTAGCACATGGATACTCCAGGATATGAAATAATTAATATTTGTATTTCTTCACTCCGGTAACAAGGCAAAGCGCGGCGTTGAGTCCCGCCACTTAATCTCTCAATCTCTCAAATTCACTGCAATGTGGAAAACAGAGGTGCCTTATTTGGAACACCCCGTTCAAGGTTCATATATATCTGTTGATCATTTACATGATAGTTACATATTTTGATTTTAACTGACAATGCTTGCGGTAGTGTTTCACGTACCTGCTAACGTGCGGTCGGTTGTACCTAGACTATATCTATTTAATTCTTGAGGCCTGTCGTGGCGCAGGGGCGTATGACTGTAAATTCGATCGGATGCGAGTTTGATCAAATTCAATTTAAATATTTTTCATTTCTTTGCTTTGGTAACGGCGGCTTACTCGGCGGAAAGTGGAGAACAAAATGGTGTGTCTTAGCTCAAGTTCCCTCTGCCTACCCTGCCATATTGCTTTAAGCATCACGCTGAATCCCGCTTCATGTGATGCTAAAAGCAATAATAATATTAAATATATGAATACGGTGGTTCGACATTTTGTTGTTATTGTTAACAGTGTGGCCACGCGGCCTGCGATATTGTATATCCGTATTTTAATGTATCACATACATTATATATACAATTTTTTAGAATATTTTGCAGACATAAATAATGTAGTATAAAAAAAACAAAAAATAAAATAGATAATCAAAAATATTTATTAGACATTTATATTTTTTGAATGTGTAGGTACTAGTAAAACATAACAATAGAAGAGGTAATCAATGCGGCGGCTCGACGTCCTGCTGCAGGTGCGGGTAGAGCGTGGCCACGCGGCCGCCGGCGGCCATGCGGCCCGCGAAGTCGGGGCGGCGCGGCGGGCGCGGGGCCCCGAGCAGCGCGTCCAGCACGTTGCGCGGCGCCCACACGTCGCTGGAGCCGTTGCCCGCCCCCACCGGCGAGAGTGGCGAGTCGGTTGTCGCACGAATTACTAAAATATCATTTTGAAATCATTATAGCCATAACAATATAACTTTAATTTTGTATGTGTATTTTCTGTATAATTTTTTAATGTAATATGAAGTCATACGGTCATTTGCGAAGCAAAAGGCGTTAAAATCATTTCCAATACGTATTTTGAAAATTGATAATTTAAATTATAGCATGTATTTTGTTAATACAAAGAGATTTATACTCTATATAGTAGTCTGTAAGAATATCAAGTTCAAAACACTTTAAAATAAATGTAATTGTCGATTCCGTACCTTCAGCGCCGTGGTTGTTGTGCGAGCGGCACTCGAGCACGGTGCGCAGCAGCGCGCGGTGCGCCGGCGACGCGGAGTGCGCGCGGATGAGCGCCTCCAGCTCGCCCCACACTTGCCGCCATTGCTCCTCGCGACGGTTGGACGACTTACCTCTGAAATCATAACGCTGTTATTATTATTATGAATAAGATGAAACAGCAAACATAAACTGATTAATTAAAACAATAAAAAAAGAAATTATAAATTAAACAGTTAAATTTTTCCAGGTTTTTGGGAAGGCAATTCTGCTACTTTACACACGACGTCCGAGAGGCGCGAGTTTAAATTTTCTAAATAAGTATTTTAGTTTCCTAAATGGAATAAAACTATCTAAAAATCATTAAAATAAAAGAAGTATGTTATTTCTAGGATGAAATATAACTAGCGATATTGTACCTCAAATTAGACGGCAACTGCGCGGACGGGAACTCGTGCCGTGACTCCATGCCGAGGAGGGAGAGCAGGACGCCCCGGCAGGACTCCACCTCCTCCTCGGTGAGCGACTCCTGCACCACCAGCCGGGTTAATGGCTCCATTACCTGGGTTCACATATTATTTATAGATATTTTATTCAGTTCAAATATTTTATTATTTAATCTTATAAATTTTCTTGGGTTAGCAGAGGGAATTTTCATTTGAAACACCTTATTTTGTCACTATACCAACATTCGATTGCTTCCCAAATTAAAGATTATTGTATAAAATTATTTGCAAAAATCTCTTATAAAGATGTTACAATTATTTTAATATATCATAAGCTAAATATTACTAGTTGTCTATATAATAACTATAAAATAAGTTAATGAAATATTAAAACTATTTTATTCAAGAAATACACCTAACATATTTTTAATCCAAAAAAATACCGCATACGAACGTAAATTGTATAATAAATAACAATATTAACACACTGCATCTTTAAACACGAACTAATGAAGACAGATTATCTTAACACTAAGTTCCCATGTTCCTTCCGCCTACCCTGCCATATGCGTAATACAACGTGAAGTTAAAAAAATATATACTTACAGAGCCCAAGTTAAATATAAGCGTAGACGATATAGTAAGCGGCCAGTAGGTCGTATGCCGCTGCAGCCGCGCTCGGGCTCGCGTGTTGGCGCCCGCACTGCGCAGTGGTAATAACTTGTTCTGTTGCATTAGAGCACCAAATTCCTTTATTCTGAAATAATGTTATAAAAAATTATTAAAATTGAGTAGATTTTACTATTATATATTTAAAGTATTGTTATTAATAAATAATAATAATTTTACTAAACTTAAATTTTAAAAAGCGTATAAAAATTTTGAATGAAGCAGGATTTCAACCTGCGCCTCTGGAAACCGTTCCAGCGCTCTGACCAACTAAGCCATTCGTTCTCTCCAGGATCGGTCGAAATTCTTATACGCTTGTTACAACTTATTTATGTTGTTAGCATCTCTGTAGGGAGATTTTTACAAATAAAAAACAATTTCGACGGACTGTACTGTCCTCAGTGTGGAATAACACTTTAAAACATAGTAAAAATAATAATAATTTTCTTGTTTTTCAATATAAAAATTAAACTAAGGAATTAATAAATGATTGATTGTGCCATATAGAGATACGATCGGCCAAAGAATGTGCAGTATAATAGGTAACTTAAAATTAATCTGTGAAATTAATGTAAAAAAGTATTGGATATTTGAATTAACAGAGTGCAAACGAAGCATTCACTAATCAAATATTACAAGCTCAATGAACATCCTTTTTTTTTGTATTGCACAAGATAATTATAATTATTTCTCTGGTAACAAGCAACAAACAAATCGTGGCGTTGAATTCCGCCGCTCAACCCGTAATGCCTCAAATTTGGAAGAAACTTAGAAACGGAACTGAGTGTCTTAACACTAGGTTCCCAAGTCCCCTTTGCCTACCCTGTCATACATGGAATGCAATATAAAGCTGAGAGACTGAATGAGTAATTAGTATAGTGTAGTAGTAATAATTATGTAATGATAATTCAATTAAATTCATAAAAGTATGTATTTTTATATTATTATAATATGTTGTATGATGTTATCACATAATGTTATGAACATTATGCTATATGCTGGATAGAACTCATGTTCTATCCAGCATATAGCATAATGGTATAGCAGTTGAAAATATGCACAAGGAACCTAGTGTTAAGACACTCCGTTCCCCACTTTCAAGCGGAACGACTCTTTATAAAGGATAAAGTCAATGATATGTGTGGTGTGGTCACCTGTAGTCGGTGACGCGGCCGCCGGCGCCCTCGCACAGCGCGGGCGGGTCGTCGTGCGGCGCGCGGCCGCCCAGCGCGCCCACCCACAGCTCGCCGCCCTGCGCCGCCAGCACGTGCGACGCCGAGCGCCCGCCGCCCTTCCTGCGCCACGCGCACCGTTTGTTACGCTGTTGTGTACACGTTGCTATGGTAACGCGGTTATATTCTCGCCCGATAACAACATTATCAACTATTGACGTTTGACGTGGACACTTGGACACAATTTTGCTTCGAAACATCGATTATGTACACGATTTTACACGCGACAGTCTGACACTTACCTGTTTCACAAATTTAAAATATTTCTCTTGCTATATCACCTTTAACTTGTGAATTTTTTCACATAATAAAAAAAATAATAGCTCAAAGTTATATTTGACACATGACATACTTAAGAACTCTGACCATAGGTTAATTGGGGTCAATCGAAACGATCAACATAATGTAAAAAGCCTAAGGAGGCTATCCTTTCTAGATATATGCACAAACAAACACAAAGATTATTTTAATTTAAACCAGTAAATCTTAGTATGTCAAACTAAGCAAACACATAAGTTTTATAATATTAGTATAGATTAGCTATGAAATGTTATTTTAATACAACTGTTTGCTAATATTTATTTAACATCAGTTCAACATTGCCCTGTGACTTAAACTTACTACTTAATTGAAATATAATAATTAATTACCGTAAGAATCGAAACAAATAGAATGAATAATAAAGACAATATTACCTGGGCACCTCCAAGGTGACAGACCGTCCGTTGAGCAGAAAGTTGACGAGACAGGCGGAGGGGCGCGACGCGACGTCGGCCGGCGTGACGCGCCACAGCGGGCCCGTGCAGCCGCCCGCGCCGCCCTCCGCGCCGCGCGGCGTCCACCAGCGGAGCACTACCTGCGGGACGTGCGGGACGGCGGACAAGCATGTAAACGCGACAGGCCGTGGATTCGATTTTCAATATTCACATTTCCTAGCTCAACACGCTCAGAACAGAGCAAAGCGTGGCGTTGAGTTCCGCCAAACATAACAAACAAGGCCTCAATTTCAGCGGAGAGTGGGGAACGGAATGGAGTATTTTAACAGTAGGTTTTCAAGTTCCCTCTGCCTGCCAAGTGCGGGATACAGCATAAAGCTGAAATGCATGATTTTATAATGAAATGAGTAATAAAGAGGACTCAATCGTTATGAATGCAGTATATACAGTAGGATGAAGCCAAATATATTTTTTATATTTAGCTTTACGCTTCATATTAGTCAAATATATAAATACACAGCTAAGGTCATCAAAGCACACACACACACACACACACACATACAGATCCGGTACGAAAATGAAAGATTTTATTTCTCGTATTTAAAAAAAAATACTAAGGGCTCGTTAATTTCCTAGTGATAACATGAAGATGCAAAAGAGTAGTGTTCCACAATTTTTTGGGGAAGAGATATTTTTTTCAGTTAGGTAATAATATTTTAACTAATAAAATGATCGTATTTATGTTAAAAAAAATATTTAAAAAAACTTGACATGGAATAGAAATGAAATAGGCACTTACTGATTCAGTAGCTTCTTGTGCAGTCTGTGATGCCCTCAATCCAGCATGGGCTTCTGCTGAATGTATTATCTCTACATCATAATTGGCACTGGAACTTGCGTTTTGTTCTTCCTGAAACAATTTATTATTTTATTATAAGTAATAAAAAAACAAATTTTACCAAAAATGTTAATAATAAAAGAATAATATATAATTTTGCGTCAAAACTCACAAATTGTGTTAAAGAAAGAATATTTAGATTATATTCCAGTTATATTATTCTCCTCTGCCTTACTCGAATAACAAGCCTAAAGCTTTAGTTGAAATAAAAAAAAAATAAAGAATAAAATAGTCCCTTAGGGCCTAAGGGACTATTTTATTCTTCTTTCTGGCCTAAGGCTTAGGCCATTCAGGGCCCTTGAAACGAGTTCCGCGTGCCCTTTATGGTAAAAGCACATTATACATGATATCAAGGTCTATGATAACACATGTTATTTGCAAAATATCGAATATTCAATACATATTTTATATTACCTTCATAGGAATTCCAGTGACTGTAGTAATAGCTAGCCTGTAATGTGGAAGAACTAATCTTCCTAGTAAATTAGCTAAGGCACTTGCACGGCACACTATTACTTCCACTCCCATTAGACCACCTCCCATCTGAAATATATGATATAAAAATTTTATTAAAAATTATAAAAAGTATTATTTTAGCTTTAACTTTACTATATGCCGCATATGGCTGGGGGTAGACAGAAGAAACCTGGGAACCTAGTGTTAAGTCACTCCGTTCCCATTGATACACTTCGGTACCCAATTTGAAAACATATTGTAGTCGGATGTGTCGTGGTGTCGTTCTTGTTATTTACAGTATATGTTTTCGGATTCTTGCATAGACAAACATATTAATATGTTATATTTTATTGAAAATCAAATTACACATTACCTCTATCAATGGTTGGTTGCTCACTCTGGTGTCTGCCTTCTCAGGTGTTACATTAATTATTACTAAATGACAGTAATTAATTACTAAGGATCTGAAAATAAATATGTCATTAAAAAGGATTATCAAATGCTGTTGTATTATTATTAATAAAATCGCATAATTGGCTTTTATTAAAATATTTTATATTTTTATATTTATACTATGGTCACATTTAGTATTTTCTCGCGGTTTGGCTGTGAAGTTTATATACAATACTCTCGACGTCGTAGACGGCCTGAAACTATTTAAAACTGTGTCGATTTGGTTTAAAAAATATTCTTACTTTTGATTGTTTTCTTTCCAGTGAACAATGTGCACAAGTACGGAAACCTAGCTTCAGACTGGCCACGACTCGTCTACTGTACTAAAATGTGGCGCCAAATCGGAAAGTTTAGTTCGTGAAAATGCAAAAAATATTTTTACTATGTCGCACACGTCCTTTATATTATTGAATAGTTATTTCAATTAATTAAATTGATCTCTAAGCTGCTTACTATAAATGGCAAATCTTATATAACATGCAAATATAATAAAATTGTATAGTTGCTGTCTGAACTTGAAAGATGCATGGGAAAATCTATTATTGGAGCATGTATCAATTTAAAAGAATTACGAAAGGAAATGCGGAAATATAATATTTTAATTTCTTCGCTCTGTTACGAGAAAAGCGCGTCATTTTGTTCCGCCACTTAACGGGGGATTCCCCTTTGGGAGGCTCAGAAATAGTTTTTTTTAAATGCTCAAATATAATTAATTATACATAAACAAATGTGCAGGCAAAAGTTAATTTAAAATAGTTTTTAACATACAGAACTAAATGCAGTGAGGTGTCGATGTTTAAAGACCGCTTGGGACAGTTTGCTGTCCCTGTATAGGTGTACACCTGAGACCCTCCCCTAATTAGGGAAAAAGAGTGAAGTAACTCCAGCACATAGTTTTTAGAGTAAGATGAAGGCCTATGGCTCAGGATTAAGCCGCTAATTTTGAAGGACGATGTCTCGAGTTTTCGTTTTTACCAAATTGGCGGACGTGTTAGCAAATCTTATCTATTTGAATTAAAAAGAGCCACGAAATTAATAATGATAATGTTTTTCCTCTCTCGAAAGGAAATTTCGAGCTGATCTTTCCCGCCAATATGAAACAACAGATGTATGTGATTTTTTTGTCATGTTTAAATATGTTATAAATTTCTGAAAAGTTCACTAAATTTTTTTTATTACAAAATATCCCGAAGGAACGTTTTCTTTGAGCCTAAAAAAGGAAAATCCCTCTTAACATGCGTTGCTTTAAGAAGTCGGCTAAAAATTCGAAAGGAAGTGTCTTGATAGGAATGCAGTATCTTGGTTCCCAAGTTCCCACTGCTGCTATTTATATAATGTTTGTCTTCAACATACTAATACACAAATAATATACAAATGCATATAAATCTGATTCCTGATTATCACTTACTGTGGAGCTGCTGAAGCATCAGTTGATGTTGGTGGCTGTGGTGTTGATGCCTTTTTGTTTTGTTGCACTATTGTATTCATTGCAATTTCTGCTAAGCTTCTGATGGAATCATCATCCCTTGCACTAGTTATACATATGATACGCCCACTGTAAATTAAATTTTATTTATCTTTACTTAGAATAAATCTGTAACCCATCATTGACAGTATATGAAAGATATATTAAAAAATCTTATATGGAATGTTTATTAATGTAATAGTACCCAAAACATTGATTTTAAAATTTTTAGTTTGTGTGTCTGTATGTGCTAATCCTAAAAACGGCTAATTATATTTGCCAACATTCATTTAACATTTTATATTTGTTTTATTTAAATTGGTTACAAATACAAAAGTTACACCAATTTCAAATATTAAGGTTGACAAAATTGTTGTATTTTTTTAATTATTTAGCTGAAATTCAACTTTTTAATGTCAAGATTTTATCTTAAGAGTGATAATATTAGAACAAGACAGTAATTGAGCAATCAAGCGGGAGAAGCCACGCACATGTCGGTTGTATTAAATAAAACATGTTTTTTTATTTGCATACTTCAAGTTCAACTAATAAAGTTTTTATGAATCTCATAACCCTTTATCTGAACTGGTAACAAAATTTTCACTCATTGAAAAGATTTGTGTGAAAAATATTCATCACAATTGATTATATTGTTTTGTTATATATAATATAGATAAAACTAATAACATGGAAAAAAGTCAATGATTTGTCATAAACTTCCTATTATATATTTCATACCGATTTTGAAAAAGTCTCTCAGCTGCAGGACGAGAAGTTTGTGTTGGAGATGGTTCAGCTAGTGCCTCAATGGATGCGCACAAGCCCACCACATCACCACCAGCACCCCTCCGCACTGGACCCACTAGACATAATCCATTGAGTATCTATACCACAAATCATTTAAATTAACCAAATATCCATTATAGATAATAAATAAAAATGTTAAAACCATACAACTTACAAAAGTTAAATTTTGTTGTGCTACAGCCCAGGTATTAAGAACATGTGCTGCTGTATCGCTGACTACAAATCTGACCTATAACATTTAGAAAAATATTGTATTATACCAAGGTAGAGGTGATGTTTTTCCAGCTTCACACTTTATCCAAAAAAATAGTAAGGTAGATAGAAAATCTAATAAATCGTGAATTCAATAGTTTTAACTTAAATTTTTTAAACAACCGCAATCATATAAATAAAATAACAATAATTTTGTAGTTCCAAAACAAGTAGTACATACCAGTTTTCCCTCCGGGAATAAATCCCACACTATACGACAATATTCAACTGCTGCTTCTACACTGCAAGTCCACAGTGATTTACAAACCGGTGGCAAAGGGACATATCCTGGACCCCGGCTTTTTGAGAGATCAAAATCAATGGGATTATCAGAAGAAATCCCAAAATACGGTGTATGGTCTAATACAAATATAGTTTTATGATTAGTAGGAAACATTTTGTTATTAATAATAACACATATTCATGAAAGTTACAATAGGTTCCTCAAAGTTTGTAGTTATTGTTACTGATTAATGTCACTGTCATTTGTCACGTAAGGAAAAAAGTTCTTTAATAAAGAGCGCTTATACACTTGTGAAAGCTTGCCAAGTGTCTCAAGCCCCAACGTGTAAAAGCCCCGTGTGTCGTGGCTTGCAAGCCATCGCAAGAGCTTGTTGCCGATCCGGACCGGCATCGGTTTTTCAACACAGTTCAAAGGAATTTGCTCACATGTTGGTTCGTATTCAGTTTCGTGTGTCACTTCTCAATATCTCTGTGTTTAAGTCTATATAAGACTTAAACACGAAGACTAACGGAGACGAACAAACATGTGAGCACGTCACAAGCGCTTAAGTCTATATAAGACTTAAACACGGAGACGAATCAACATGTGAGCACGTCACTGTCCTTAAGCTTATATAAGACTTAAACACGGAGACGAACGGAGACGAACCAACATGTGAGCACGTCACAAGCGCTTGCGTCAAATTCCTTTGAACTGTGTTATATCAATACAACCACTATTTCACAATGACCATTTGGCCAAAAAATTAAACTATGATCTTCCTCGGAGCATATCAAAGTCTGCCGTGCCATAAAAAGCTGGTTTGTGTATTTATGAACTCAAGAACTCATTTTCAATAACAGTTTGAATACTGTTTAATGGGTACAAAATATAATTGTGTTAATTCAACAAGTTTTTTATTGACTAATTAATGAGATCTTAATTGTTTAACTTAAAGGGTAAACTAATAATGTAAAATAGACTGAAATTATTGCCTACCAAGCCATCAAAAATGTCTAATCGACCTATACATTACTTTACTGTTAGGATTACATATATGCTGACGTCTAAACACGTCGCAAGCGTTTTCGCTAGCTCCATTTGATTTGATCTGTGTTAAAAATTCGACACTGGTTCGGAACAGCGACAAGTTCTCGCAAGCAAACGTTTGTGATCGTTGCAGCCACGAAATGTGCATTGACAAATATGGCATTTGAATATTAACATATGTGTGTTGGGGTTGAGTATTAATTCTGTTTTAAATTTATTGTTCTTAATTGTTTATGTAGGTAAAATAATAATTCCAAAAAATGTTTCTATAAGACTTCTAGAAGAGATAAACATATTAAATATATAGTATATTATATATAGTCGTTATTTGTATTGTTTTTTCACTATCATTCATTTAATTTTATTACAAGTTTAGCTATTATATATGATCAATAACGTATTAGAAACGATTTATTTTTCTTTAAAATATAATTTTACTACTTATTAGTTAGTAAATGTATATTGTAACATATTTTTTCAAAATTGTCAATAGATAATGTGTATACAAAATTTACTTATTTTTTTTATAAATTTTAGTCTTTATTTTTACCTAATTTACATTTAGTTAATATCTTTTTTATTTTTAAGCGAGTCATCATAAGACAAATATAACATTTTGTTGCATATATTTACTGTAATAATTTTAATTATTACTTTTTGTATAGACAATATAGACAAAATCGGTATTAGGGTAAGCCGAATATTAGTATAGACATCACTACAGAGAATGTGAGAGAATGATAAAATGGTGCATTCGTCGATCAAACCGGGCCATACACTCGAAGCCTGAAATTAAATTAGACATCCACCATTTTGTTTATTTTTGCGAAAATATTGTATAAGTCGGATACGATAGTGAGCTTTTATATTTCGCTAAAATATTACGCTGTTAATGAATTTTGGACATGATTATAAGATTAGGAATGTGCTATTAACGTACACTTCTGTCGAAGCCTTGTGTTGAAATTTGCAGACATCGGCCGCGCCGCTAGTAAACACTCTTTGAAAATTAACAACTTATCCTCAAAGAAAAGTAAAAGCCCGGGTGCGCTGGGTTCTCGAGTCGATGAGAAAGGTCCGTTGAAATTCGTTCAACGAATATTTAGTAAGCCTAAAGGGAGTAATCCCCTGGCGTTAAAGGTAGGTGAAGTGCGACAGTCGGTTGTCAAAAGTTGTGCAAGTAATTGTTTGCTAAAACTAGCAATTTGTTCAGGAAATTTCAAAAAGTTGTGGGCGACAGTCCCCGGTGGCGCGCCCGGCTAACATGAATCACACGCCTGCCCCTGACAGGCAGCAGCAAGACCCAAATGTGAACCAAGTAGAGGAAATGGAAACTCAAGAAGGTTTGTTCTATATCTCTTTAGTCATTTATACTTTTTCTTCTTAGTAGATTACAGCTATGTTTGAAAACTGACATGTCATTTTTCTTAATTGACTTATTATGATATAATGACAGAAATCAGATGTCCAATTCCTAAACATCCACTTTATTACTTTTCACCTAACTTAACCTAAAAGTTTTATTGTCTTTGTTATCTGTTTTTTGTTTAATGCTATTGTGATTATGACTTATTAATCTTTTAATGTAGTTTGAGCTTGTTGTGTTTGTCATAAAAGTGCAAGTTGTAAAATTCTAAAATTAGATTGCTTTGTTTTAGTATGTTGTTATACATTCAAAAGTGACTACTATTTATACTTTAATTAGGAAGTGAAATCAAAATCCATCTAATATTTGAATGTAATGTTAATAGTATTGACATCACCAAACTTGTTACATAGTGTTAGTATGCTTCATTAAATATGCTTACAGAACATGCATTGTGTCGAACATGTTTGTAAATTGTTTGCATCATAATGACATAAAATTTTTAACTATTGTATTTCTTTTAATTTATCAGTAAATATTAAAATTGAATTCTTATTTATTTTTTGTCTGTTATTAACAGATTTGCCCAAGCTATCCATATAAATGACTCTTAAAGAATGCATTTCTTAAAAAAGGAGTATTGTTTTTATACATTAAATTTTAATAAAATTTTACCTTAAAAAATATATTTTTTATTACTTGATACCATCATATATAGATAACAATGTAGATATAAAATAAACATTCTATAAGGCAAAACACCAATAGATACCACAAGGTTGTGTTGGTTAAAAGAAAATGTATATTATTATTGAAAGACTAATTATATTAAGCTCTGAAGCTTTGAAGAATATTATATATATGAAACAACATTGTTTCCATTCATTCAATAATAAAATTCAATAGATAATTCATCTTCTATTAGAACATTTTTAAAATACAATAAATATATATAACCCTATTAAAAATAAATATTTTTTACATAAATATAATAAGGATACAAAAACTTTTATATATTTAACTTCAAATCATTAAAGCATTGATATATATATAGGACTATTGACTTTACATCTCACTCTATATAAGATTGAAAACCTTGCAAAAAGAAGCCTTTGAAAATTATTATAGCTATGTAGTATTTATATGCATTCACAACAGTAATACAAACAAGGTAGATTGTTTGACATCCTTAATGTTACACTACTGCTAACCTCATAATAATTGGATTAGAAACTTAACACTTAATGGGTGTTTTTAATGTTTATGGAAGAATGTGTTGACACTTGACAATAATTAAACACAGTTCTATACTATATAATTTAAAAAAAAAATCATAGAAAGGAACAGTATAGAATTTATAGATGTGTTGTCATTTCTTAGTGTATAAATTACTTATTATCATATAAGACCATTTAAACAGTGCTTTGGACTGAAAGTCTAAAAATTGTCCAAAGTGGGATTTATAAAAAAAGTTAAGTAGTAGTATATTATTAGCTGGTATATACAATATATTATTATTGAAACAAAGAAATTTGCCTTAGATTAACTAAGACAATGACTACACTAGGTTAAATTACTACTATGAATGATTAAGACTTTTTTTATGTTAATAACTTTTGATAAACAAAAAAAATATATAACTGTAGATAAATATTTTATATTATAAATGTATACTTTAAAATTGTATTTATTTTATTTGTAATTTTTGTAACTTTTCCTTTTTTTATTTGATTCTGTTGACAATATAATTCCAGGGACATATTATTTAAATTTCATTAATGTTTTTATGATTTTGCATTTAAGCAACTATTTTGTGTAACAAAAAGGTAAATTAAAAAACATTTGTCAATTTCAAATCAGCTGTCATGTAAAATATTGATTGATTACAAAAAATATTAAAAAAACACTACAACCAACTGTAAAATTAGTAATATTTGTGCACTTTGTTGTCATTAATGTCAATATTTAAATATTGAAATAGTTATAACCAACTGTAATATGAAATAATATGGAGGCAAAAATTATTTCAGTTGAAACTGTAGCTACTGCAACCGATAAAATTTGGACTGAAGTCTTAATGAAGGGACCTAACGGTGGAGTAGTTATGACAGATGTTATGAAAAACCAGGAAACCTCATCAACGGACATGGCTGTAAGCTTAGTGACATTAAATTTTATTTATTTTACATATGTGTTTTTGTACACATTAAAAAAAATTAAAAATGTTTTTACACAGCTGGCATGCTTAGATGCAGAGATGGAAGATGATGAAGCAAGGTCAGAAGCGACATTTCGTTTCACAGTGCCTAACTTCAGAAATCTCAAAGATTCAGTACTGTCACCCCCATGCTACGTCCGTAATCTACCTTGGAAAATAATGGTGATGCCCAGACAAGCACCTTCCCCTGACCGTCAGCAACAGAAATCGTTAGGATTTTTCCTCCAATGTAATGGTGAAAGTGAATCATCAAGCTGGTCCTGCTATGCCATGGCTGAATTGAGACTTATCTCTCATAAACCAGAAACTGAACCTTTCCATAGAAAGATCCAACATTTGTTCTATAGGTTAGTATCGAAATTTAATTAACTATTATATTACAATAGTATTGATTATTTTTTTTTTTTTGAAAAACAATTCCATAGTTTTATCCTTATTTTTGATAGGTCATTGTAAATAAAAAAATTAAAGTTAATAATATATTATTTGTAGCAAGGAGAATGATTGGGGTTTCTCTCACTTTATGTCCTGGAATGATGTATTAGACCCTGAAAAGGGATACATTAAGGATGATTCGATTACCCTTGAAGTGCATGTCACTGCTGAGGCTCCTCATGGTGTCTCATGGGATTCAAAAAAACACACTGGTTATGTTGGTAAGGAATTATTTCGTTTTTTTCAATTATAATTAAAAGGTTTACTTAAAGTGAAAAATTTTGACTGGTCTGTTATTGTGTAATATTTTAACTATGTTTTAATGTTGATTACAAACATTAAAAAAAAATTTACAGGTTTGAAAAACCAAGGTGCAACTTGTTACATGAACTCTTTGTTACAAACCTTATACTTTACAAATCAATTAAGGAAGGCTGTGTATAAAATGCCGACAGAGTCAGATGATAGCACTAGGTAAGTTCCAATAATAGAATCCTTATTTTTTTATTGGCTACATACATATGACCATGTCACAGGTTGAGTAGAGAATAAGGCACTGAATACTTCAGCACTAAGGCATAAAGTTATCTCATTATATGTTTCTCAGCTTCACGCTGTATCCCGCACGAGGCAGGGTAGGCAGAGGACACCCGGGAACCTAGTTTGAAGACACTCTGTTCCACTTCCGTTCCCCACTTTCCGCCGAATTTGAGGCATTGCGTGTTGAGTGGCAGAACTCAACGCCATGCTTTGCCTTATTGCCAGAGCGAAGAAATGAAACATTAAATATTTTAAATTGAAAACATTAAATATTTCATTTCCTCGACTGGGGATCGTACCCAGAACCTGTCGGTTACAGTCACACCCTTGTGCCGCTGTGCCACGACAGGCCTCTCATTATATGTTTAATAGTATATTTAACAATAAATTTATTTAGTGCAGAATTTTATTATTAAAACTTTCTTATGTCAATATATACTTACCAATTAGTCATCTTTTGTCTCAAATATAAATGTTTTTTTGTTACATTAAAAACATAAGTGTATATTGTATGATATATATGATCATCAGTTTCTTATTAATTTACTTTCAGATCTGTGGCCTTAGCCCTTCAACGAGTTTTCTATGAATTGCAATTCTCTGATAAACCTGTGGGTACAAAAAAATTAACTAAAAGTTTTGGATGGGAGACACTGGACTCATTCATGCAACATGATGTGCAAGAATTTTTAAGGGTATATATATATATTGATTGTGTTTGAATTATTTAAAAACTGGTGTTTTATTTAGAAACAAGCTATCCTTGAACGACTTTGTCAGCTTGAACTTGGAAAATTGGATTATTTTATATCTATAGGGATGGTAGGCACACACAAACAATAATTTCTGTATTTTTTTGTGAAAATTTTTATTCTGTGTAATTTTCAGGATAGAGAGTATCTATGTTGCAATCATGGAGGTTGGTTTAAAAGTTTTATTCATTTGATAAAACAAAGTCATAAATTTTAAAATCATTTCATAGTGTTTTAGTATTGTTTAACGCAGTTATTTCAAACTCACAAACAGGCCCAATTTTATTTATATGTATGTACAGATAAGAAAAAAATTCTATTAACTATCATAAAGCTATTATAGTATAGAATATATAGATTATTTTGCATATAAAATAATGCGGCCATGAAATAACATAGTTTAATAAACTTTTAAGCTCCATTCTGTATCCTGAATAAGAAAAGCAGAGGGGACTTGAGAAACTAATATACACTCTCCCTATTAAGACACTAAAGTTTTTTTTTTAGCTTCACGCTGTATCCCGCACGAGGCAGGCTAGGCATAGGGAACCCGGGAACCTAGTGTTAAGACACTCCGTTCCACTTCCGTTTCGCACTTTCCGCCGAATTTGAGTCATTGCGTGTTGAGTGGCGGAACTAAACGCCACGCTTTGCCTTATTACTAGGGCGAGGAAATGAAACATTAGATATTTAAATTGAAAATATTAAATATTTCATTTCCTCGACTGGGGATCGAACCCAGAACCTGTCGGATACAGTCACATGCTTGTGCCGCTCCGCCACGACAGGTCTTAGGTTGTTTACTTTCCATCGAATTTGAAACATCGAATGTTGAGGGGCAGAACTCAACGCCGCGCTTTACTAGAGCATAGTAAATAAAAATATATGATATTTCATTACATCAAGCAGTCATCGAAGCCACAACCTGTTCTGTTTACAGATGTACGCTAATATAATTTAATATGTACATAAAATAAAATATTACAAATATGTATAATGTAAATGTAAGTGTTGTTTTTATAATCTTGATATAGCATTATGTGTGTGTGTGTCTGATAAGATACAGATAATCCGTATACTTTAACAAGTTCAATGTTATTTGAATTTCTATTGTGTTATTGTAAATATTTCTCAAACGTAATTTAAGAGTACATTGCTGCACGCAATTGTAACTATTTGGATTTTTTTCTATAATATTTTTTATTGTATTAATATTAAGAAATAGTTGACATGAAAAAAAAATCTGAAAACGGTGGGCTTATCTATATGGGCTAGAGATCTCTTCCAGCCTATCAGTGCGAGTGGATGAGTGACATTAAGCGGGGAAGAACACATCATGTACAATTTAAGAAAAAATAAATATAAAAATAAAAACATAATAAAAAATATTACACAAACACAAAATACTTTAACAATATTTGATTGTAAAGAAATTTTGATTTTATGTTAAAAATGAGATAATTGAAATAGTGGTAGCGTCTGAAAAGAAATGTAATAGTGGGTTGAATAACGCTATGGTCGAAAGATTTGTTTTCATTTGTTCTGGTTGCACTTTTTCATTATGGTATCATGGCAACGGAGCGGCGTTTATTTCCATCATTCAACACGCTATGGCGTCGGCGCCGAATATGACTTAACACTGGGTACAGCGTGAAGCCGAAAATAATATATTGTGTGACTAATTAATATTATTGTATGTATATAGGTATTGTTGGATAAACTGGAAAGTAAAATGAAGGGTACATGCGTAGAAGGCACCGTACCGCGTCTGTTTGAAGGGAAGATGACATCTTATATCAAATGCAAGAATGTTAATGTATCCAGTACAAGAGTTGAAACTTTCTACGATATCCAACTTAATATAAAGGGAAAGAAGAATAGTAAGTAAATGTACATTTAATTCATTTAAGACTTACAACACTTTTTAAATATTTATAGGTTTATTTTAAAATGGTTGATACAAGTTCGTTTAAAAACGAAAGCGCTGTATCCATCATGTAGCAGGGTAGGCAATAAAATATTTCATTTCTCACCTTCTATCAAATTATCGAGACGTAAGATATTGAGTATAGGAACTTAATGACGCGCTTTGTCTCCTTACCAGAGTAACAAAACGAAAATATTAAAATAATTGGTACATCCCCAGAATGGGATTTGAACGTACAACTATTGTGTTTACAGTTATACTGCACCATGACGGTCTCAAATCTCTCTTCCCGCATCCCTAAAAAAATTTCTTAGAATATTCTATCTATAGTATGTAGATAATGTTTTCTAGCAAATTGAAACCTTTTACAGTTGATGAATCATTCAAAGACTACATAAGTACGGAGACCCTCGACGGCGAGAACAAGTACGACGCGGGCGAGCACGGCCTCCAAGAGGCGGAGAAGGGCGTTATATTTGCGTCGTTCCCGCCTGTACTGCATTTACACTTGATGCGCTTCCAATACGACCCTATATCTGATAACTCGGTGAAGTTTAATGACAGGTTTGTCTGGGTTTTTTTTTCTTTTAATATAAATAATGCTGTATCTCATATGTAGAAGTAAAGGGAAGATGCATTTCACCATCTTGCCCCCAAAGGCAATAGAACCCACAGCTTGGCTTTATATACTATTTAATTTTATGTACTATTTTTATGTATTTAATTTTATGTACTATTTTTATGATGTATTTTGCTACAGATTTGAATTCTACGAGCACATTAATCTAGACGCCTACCTCCAAGAGAAGCCAGAGACACCCGCGGACTACACATTACATGCGGTTCTGGTACACTCTGGAGATAACCACGGAGGGCATTATGTTGTGTTTATAAATCCTAAGGGCGATGGAAAGGTATTTGGATGATTTTATTATATTAGTAGCGACAACCCCGCGGCTTCGCCCGCTTGAATTACAATATCTTTTACTTTCTTGTTCTAATAACATTTTCACTTTTAAAACAATATCTAAAAATGAATAAAAATTTTGTAGCAATAATATCGATTTTAGGCCTGTCGTGGCGCAGCGGCACAAGCGTGTGACTGTAACCGACAGATTCTGGGTTCGATCCTCGATCGAGGAAATGAAATATTTAATTGTCAATTTAAATATTTAATGTTTCATTTCTTCACTCTGGTAATAAGGCAAAGCGCAGCGTTGAGTTCCGCCACTGAACACACAATGCCTCAAATTATGCGGAAAGTGGGGAACGGAAGTGGAACGGAGTGTCTTAACACTAGGTTCCCGGGTTCCCTCTCCCTACCCTGCCTCGTGCGGGATACAGCGTGAAGCTGAGTAATATTTTAAATTTAATTAACTTATTTATTTTATAACATATTTAAATTAAACAAGCGCTAAATGTTTGCCATTTAATATAATAGTGAAAACTATATATTTAGTACTATAACTATAGGTTTTAATATATAGATATGTCATAGAAGATGAAAATAGATGAAATTATTAAATAAAATAGTGGAATTCAAGCGGGCGAAGCCGTGGGCGGGTCTCTAGTATTTAACAAATTTAATTGATTAATACAATACGTAGTTTGTTATTTATTATAAACTACGTATTGTACAATTTTTGTCATTATAATTAGATATATTTTAAACACTTTAACATTTTCTTGCAGTGGTGCAAGTTCGATGATGATGTGGTATCCCGTTGCACAAAACAGGAAGCTATAGAATACAACTATGGCGGTCACGACGAGGACATGGCGCTGACCGTCCGCCATTGCACTAACGCTTACATGCTTGTGTATATACGGTAATGCTTATTATATTGTAATAATGTTAGAGAAAAAAAAAATTTTTTGTGTGTATTTTTCATATTTTGTCGGAAGGCAATGATTTTATATGACTTGCGTTTAAATTTTACAGTGATTCACAATTGAAAACTGTATTACAAGAAGTAACTCAACCTGATATACCAACAGAGCTCAGTGAACGTCTTGCTGAGGAAAAAAGAATTGAAACGGTATGTAATATTACGGAGATGTTAGCAAAATAAATCAATAAACATATAATATGATTGGATTTAGTTTGATTAAATGATAAGCTTTAAGTGCCTAATACTGTATTAAATTTTTTTAACATTTGAAACAAAATATTTCTATCTTAGCGGGAAGACACTTTAAAAAATCTAAAAACAGAAAGGCGCATTTATACATTATATATTTATTATATATTGTAATAATCTACTTTATTACTTTTCATATAATTATGCCATAATAATCTATTACAATGGCTCACGAAAGACTCGCGTATTGCTGTCATTTGAAAAATATTAAAAAATAAGAATTTTATAATTATATATTAGCAGATTTTCTTAACACTAATTAAATGTTTTATCTGTCACATATTTACAATTTTTATTTATAAATATAATGTATATTCGAAAATAAAAATTTGCGCTGTAGTCCTCATACCGAAATGTAGGCCAGGGGAAATCTACTGTTGTTCTGTCCCGAACTCGAGACATTGTTTCAAATTATAAATGTTTAATTTCCTCGCGTAGGAATCAAACCCACAACATAGAGTGCCACTGCATGCCACGACAACCTTAAATGTTCACTTAATATGTTAACAAATTGAATAACTTATATATGATTGAATTGATATGTGCAAACAGATTCGCCGCAAGGAGCGCAACGAGGCGCACCTGTACATGAACGTGAACGTGGTCCTGGAGGAGGCGTTCGACGGGCACCAGGGCAACGACCTGTACGACCCCGAGCGCGCGCACTACCGCGTGTTCCGCGTGCGCAAGCAGGCCACCGTGTCCGAGCTCATGGACATGCTGGCGGAGAACTTCCGCTACCCCTTGAAGCATTTGCGCCCGTGGCCGTTCAGTGCTCGCTCCAATCAGGTACTTTTTTGTTATAGTTTGTTGGTACTAATCATACTAAACTTAAATTTAAAAAGCGTATAACAATTTTGAATGAAGCAGGATTTGAACCCGCGCCTCTTGACATCCGTTTAAGCGTTCTGACCTGGGTACTAATCATTTTAGTTCTGTGAAACTAGAACACTTAGTGTGAAAACACTTTCATCGAATCCGTGGCATTGCACGGAGGCAGTGTTGAGAGACAGAGCTCAACGCCGCGCTTTGTCTTGTTACCAGAGCGAAGGCATGATTTAGTGGGAAAGTTGATTGTTTCGCTTTCACCAATTATACTTCTTCACATTATTAAAAAAAATATTTCATGTTAAGCAGACATGCAGACCAACTTGTTTGGACCTGAACGAGCAGAACAAAACAATAGCAGATATATCTGAGAACATGAATCCGTGGAACATATTCTTGGAGATGCTGCCTGCGGATTCCGGTTTTAGTGCTCTTCCACCTTTCGATAAGGAAAATGACGTAGTTCTTTTCTTTAAGTTCTACGACCCAAAACAGAAACGTATACATTACTGTGGACATCACTACCTGCCCATAGCAAGCAAGCCGGCCGACCTGATACCCATATTGAACAAACGCGCGGGTATGTGTATTTATGTATCAGACTTTATTTGAGACCGTATGTGGCAACAAATGCTGTCTTTTTTTTTTATATAACCGGATTAATCGCATATATTGATTTTAATATTTTGTTTTGGAAACCCGACGTTTCGAACACTTAATAGTAGTCCGTGGTTACGGGAAGTATACGCGAAATACGCGATGAATGCTGTTAAAGTTGTTTTATTTAAAATTTATTTTGTTATTTTACTATTCAAAAATCTTATGTATGTCCTCCTACGTGTGTCCTTTTTATCGATACATATATGACTAGCACTTGGCGGGCTTTTGATTTCTGTATTCAGAATATCAAATAGTTTTGTTAACGGAGCTTTATAAGATCTCTACCGCTAACTTTTATTCACAGTTTCAATTTTGATAATGATGACAATATATTTTTTTGCTTAGGCTTCCCACCCGACACTCCACTTGTTCTGTATGAAGAAATAAAACCAGACTTTGTGGAGAAAATCAACAACTACAATGATCCACTTGAAAAGGTATTATTTATTAGTTTTATGCTTAAACACCCTTACATAGTTTTAAGTTTATATTACGTTTTTATTATAATATTGAAAGTAATTTAAAATTTGTTCTTCTTTAATATAGTTTTAAATAAAAATTACTTTTTTTTATATATTTCAATTTGTTTTAAATTTATGTATATATATTATGTATATATCAATGTGCCAAGTAGATGCCAATGATATGTTTAATAACGTAACATTGATTTTGAATTGGCTACATATATAAATTGTTGTTAGTTTTTAGCTAACCAATCTTGACGGCTCAGGTATGATACTTAAAATGTTCTATATAATGTATATTTCATATTTTTAATGTTGATATTTATTTTCCTATGTTAGTTAAGATAAAAATGTCTCAAATAAATTGCATTATATATCGAATGATAAAATTCATAAATATTATATTATACAAATATGAATAGAGTAAGAAAATGTGTTGAGGCCCGTTGTGGCGCATAGGCAAAAGCATGTGGGTTCGATCCTCACTCGAGGCAATAAAATATTTATTATTTCACATTTAAATATTTATGTATACATTTCTTCACTCTGGTGACACGGCAAAGCGCTGCGTTGAGTTCCCCCACTCAAGCAATGAGTCAAATTCGGCGGAAAGATGGGAATGGAATGGAGTGTCTCAACACTAGGTTCCCAAGTTCCCCTGTCGTGAGTAAGATGAGGGGTGACGTGTGGTTGTGTGCGGTTGTGTGCGTGTGTGTGCACACATGCACCGTCCGCCCCTCGGGTTGAGTCGTGTGCACGCGGCCAGGTATTGGACGAGCTGATGGACGGCGACATCATCGTGTTCGAGCGCGCCGACAACCGCCACGAGGAGCTGGAGCTGCCCACCTGCCAGGACTACTTCAAGTACATCTTCTACAAGGTGGAGGTCCAGTTTGTGGACAAGACAGTGCCTAATGATACCGGGTAAGTCACTCTCTCGCCTTGCATATTCGACCATATATACAATATGGGCCACGAGTTGGGAGCCCTGACTGTTAGTTGCAGATTGCTTCTCAGATTTGATTTTACGATTTTTCTTACTTTTAATTTAAACAATTAAAAGTAAGAAAAATCGTAAGAAAAGTCTGTGTTAATATGGTAAAATTTAAAACACTCGTGTGGACTGGCAGAACTAAATACCGTACTTTATTTTATGATAATAGAGTCGTTAAAATGATTGCTACAGTGGTTAACACCTTGTTAGGTCTCATTATACTCCTATATAGAATTTTGAGAAACTAAAACTTGCATAATCTCTTTTACTATGTTTTTAAGTGTTATTCCACACTTAGGACAGAAAATACTAAACTTAAATTTTTATACGTTTTTTAAGTTTAAGTTTAGTATTTTCTGTCCTAAGTGTGAAATAACACTTTAAAATATAGTAAAAATATTAAAATATATAGTATTCTCTCTTGCCAAACGATAATTCTTACGAGTTGTCTTTGGCAGGCGGAAATTTGTAAAAATCTCCCTACAGAGATGCTGACAACATAAATAAGTTGTAACAAGCATATAAGAATTTCGACGGAGCTTGGTGAGAACGAATGGCTTAGTTGGTCAGAGCGCTGGAACGGTTTTCCAGAGGCGCGGGTTCAAATCCTGCTACGTTCAAAATTTTTATACGCTTTTTAAATTTAAGTTTAGTATTTGCATAATCTCTCCAAAAATCAAGTTTATAGATTACATAAATATTCACTTATATATTTTTTTATTAATGCGTAAAGTCTTTGGATCTGGTGTATTTCCAGTGTCGTTTTTATATACTTTCATAAAAACTATTGTTTAATATTTATTTTTCTTTACAGATTTACCATGGAGTTGTCAATGCAAATGCGCTACGATCAAATGGCTCGTGCCGTTGGGCAAAGACTCAACGTTGATCCATTTTTAATACAATTTTTCAAATGTCAAAAGTAAAAAGCCTTAAGTATTTCTTTTATATTTTTTTAGCTTCACGCCGTTTCTTATACATAACAGGGAGGCTAGTCTTTAAGTTCCTCCGTTCTTATTAAAAGACTTCTGTTCCCCAATTTCTGGAGAGATTGTTTATTGAGTGGTGAAATTCATTGGCGAACTTTGCCATGTTACCAGACCAGACCAAGGAAATGAAAATTATATGTCATTTATAATTTTATATGTCATTTTCTTAAATGGAAATCGAACCCACAACCTGTCGCGTTATAGTACCACGCTTGTGCCCTTACCACGACTGGCCTCATTTCTATATTTTATTACAAATGAGGCCAGGGGAGTAAAAGTAGGTGATGGCCTGCTTCTCGCAGATGATGTAGTGCATCATTAGTTAGCGAATATGTGTGTTATAATAGTTTTTGGTTACCACTTTGAAAGAAGGGCGTGCAAATAATGGTCTAAGCCTGCATGCGAAAAGACCGAAGGTTCTGATATTTTAAACAAATTAAAAATTGACAGAACGCATAGATCAGCGTAAATGATAAAATATTAAATAAAACAAGTGAATGAGCATACTTTCCAGATATACCACATATCTGGAAAGTATGCTGAAATTGATGTGACGTATTGTTGCCGGTAACAGTGTTGTCGGTAACTGCATTGATGAGACGGCCAAATGTCAGTACAGCTGTACATATGGCCATGTCCGTATCTACACAGTTATACGGCTAAATAAATGTGGTTATTATAGTAGAAGAATGTAAGAAAAATGAATTTAGTGGAGATGCAATTCCTCATACGGAGTCAGCTTAGTTGACCGCATACCCAATAAGGAGACCAAATGTAGGTAGTAGCATGGAGGTCTCGGTGAGAATGAAGCAGAATGTGCTCAGGTGGTTTGGGCAAGCGTATGAGTAATGAAAGTGTGACAAAAAAGACTTCTGAAACAAGAAAAGTGAACGGTAAAAGAGTTAGGAGAGGACCACAGTTAACTTTTGATAACACATTATCCACCATAATAAAGGATGGATATGTATGATGAGGTTGAAGATGGAGGACGGGGCGATAGGGTTATGACAGACCATAGCATTTGGTGCTCTGTTCTCTCTCGCTACCCCGCTATGGATACAGCGTGAAGCTAAAGAACAAACACTTATTTGACTGACGATATATAATGTTGAAAATGTTTTTCATTTTTAGTTATAAAGACACTCCAGGACCGCCGCTCAGATACTCTTATGATGGAATACTTAAGGATTTGTTAGTGTACTGTAAACCAAAGTGCCCTAAAAAATTGTTCTACCAGATTTTATCTATTAAAGTAAATGAATTAGACAACAAAAAACAATTTAAATGTTTATGGGTAAGATATGATTTTAATTAATAAAAATGACATTTCTATTTCCCCATTGCCTTCAGATTTTCCATACTACAATTTAACGCTGCAATTTGTTTTCTTATCAAGTGAAGAATTAAAGCTACCTCATTCCCCTAAGTAGAAATCAAACTTATTGAATCAAAATGATAAAAGTGGACAGTAAAATAATTCATGATATTAATATAGTGAGTTCCTTAAAGTAATATTTGTAATATTTTCCCAGGTTGGTCCAAATTATAAAGAAGATAAAGAATTAATTTTATATCCTAACAAAGGTGGGAAGGTAGCTGATATTTTGGAGGAAGCTGCAAAGGTCGTTGAATTGTCCCCTGAAGGTTCTGGCAGGTAAGACTGGGTTCTAGGGAATATTAATAAGACTCAGCTAAATGTTTGTCTGTCTAACTGTCACCAAGCTGTATGTATTTCATAAACCATGGTAGTTATTCAGTTGATATTTTCACAGAGTATGTCTTTCTATTGCTGCTATAATAAAAACCTTTATTCCAGAGAAATTACATTTTTTTTAAAATTATCGGTATCTTTAAGACATCAACAGCTTGCTTTGTTTTAGCCTCCTCTGAAACACTTTCTAATCTGTTGACTGTTTGTTTCATTCATTTGCTTTCCGTGTCCACAACTTTAATTCTATAGTCTTTCTTCCCTTTTTCGTTTGTTTTTATCTCTTGGGTATGAAAAAAAGAATAATTTTCGATACTTTTTCAGAATATGTATGCCCGGTACATAAATATTTAAGCTTTTTAATAGAAGTTACATCAGCCATTTTTGAAACACTCCTTATGGTCTTGTGGTTTTTATTTTATATTTAGCATACTTCTTTCTATTACGCGCTTTCAAGTTTTAAGTTTTTTAGATGAGTATGAGACCAGGTCTGTCTCAGGTTGTTGCCGGAGTTTTCAGCCGTTTATGTTAACACCGTATTTACTACCAACGTAGTGTTCGAAATATTTCTTCAAAGAAATATTTCGAACACTACGTTGGTTTCCTCTTCTTGGGGTACACTGAATCCGAGTCCTTGTTTATTCTTATAAAGATTTTATCCTTACAAAGACTTTGTGTATATATACTATATCAATGTTTTTTTTAGAAAAAGCAATTAAATATTTTTATAATACACACTTTCCTTTCAATGTATGCCCACTGCATATGCAGTCAGACACTTTCTCCAACTGTACCAAGACAATATCATGATAATGAATGATAATTAGTTTTATATCAAGCTATTATTTGTCCGTTTCAGGTTACGTATAGTAGAGCTGTCATGTCACAAAGTATTACAAGGACCCGACCCAGAGTTGACCCTCGACCAGGTTACTATATCGCCGCCAAGACTATATAGAATAGAGGAAATACCTAGGGATGAAGTCAATTTACAGGCAAGTTTTAATTTTAGATATTAGTAGGTGCATTAATAATGAAATATAATATTTAAATGTTTAAACATATTCTAAGTTCCATAGTGAATTTATATATAAATTATAACTTTTTCTTTTTCATTAACAAGAAGAATCGATACAAGAATTCCATAATGATTATGTGATAATTATATCATTATACATTTTTATTAGGAGGACGAGATGTTGGTCCCGTGTGCTCATTTTCACAAGCAAGTGTACTCTACGTTCGGAATACCGTTCTTTGCGCGTGTCAAACACCACGAACCTTTCCAAGCGTTCAAGGACCGCTTGCAGAAGAAACTTGATATACCCGATAAGGAGTGGGAAAAGGTAAGCTACAATTTAAAAGTTGACTAATCTTTATTTATTTTATTTTCTTTTCTATAGAAAGTATAGCGTGAAATACTTCGTAAATTAAAGCTAAAAATAAATACAGGGTAAGCAGAGGGAACCTAGTGTTAACACACTAACCATTTTCTGCCCAAAATTGTGCAAAAGATGCACTTAACTCATTGTTTTGTCTAACCAAATTGATTGAAAATAATAAATTTCCCCTAAAACAGAAATCGAATACCTAACTGTCACGTTCATACATATACTTTGGTTTGTAGTATACAATAGAGAAAAATTACTGGCAGTGCAATAATGTCTTTTTCTTTTATTTCAGTACAATTTTGCTATAGTTACAAATGGCAGACCTAATTATATAAGTGAAGGGGCAACAATTAATATATTTGACTTCAGGCCAAATAGCAATACAAGTGAGTGTTATACGATTTTATAGGTATCATCTATGCCATGTCATTATATATTTATTTGTAAAATGTTTATTGTGATATAGATTTTTACTTTTTTTATATTAAATTTATTTTAAATCTTTTTATTGCAATTATAATTTTATGCATCAAATTTTCTTTTCTATTTTTTTTATTAATGGCAAACATGTTAAATACATAATTACAATTAACTATTTTAAAATTGTTATTTTATTATAAAATTGACTGTGTATAATATTGAAAAATTATGCCCTATATTTAAATTTCAATTAAAATTAATTTGAAGTGTGAATATTTTCATTTAAATGATTTTACCATTTTTAAGTTTTATTCCATATAAACATTATTGTTAAATGCATAATAAAAATTAACGATTCCTAGTATAAACATCACCCACACATCCATGATATGTGGCATTGTTTCCACATCCGATGGAACTGGTGCTAAAATTGAACAAAGATCTGTCCCTTCCAGATGCGACGGGGCGGCCCTGGCTCGGCCTCGAGCACATCAACAAGACGCCCAAGCGCTCGCGCGTCAACTACCTGGAGAAGCCCATCAAGATATACAACTGAGTCGAGGCTCCCGCGACGCCGCCGCCCCCGCCCTTATAGCACCCCCGTACACATACTATACGCAAAGCTACTGGACTCTGGCCTCTGATAATGCCTTTCTTAATGTACTTGCTAGATTATATATATTTATATTTCATGAGCATTTCGTTTGCTCATATTTATTTTTTTCATTCATTCTTTGAGTGCATTTCGCATTGTGTATGAATGAAACTTCTCTTTATTTCTTGATAATAATATGTACATTTGATAGTTGATATTTAAAATGACTATTTGTGTTAACTCACATAATACATTCTTTCTTCTCGATAATATTCAAATTTAAATTAATATAAATTTATATTAAAAATACTATGTCTTTTTTAAGGACTTAGATACTTTTTGATTGAGCTAAATAGAATTGCATTTTATACATAGAATTTGTTATTTAAAAATTGTTATTACATTTATACATTCATGAAATCGAAGCTGCTAAATTTTGTTTATATTATATTCATATACGATTAAAAAATGTCGAGAAATGTGCATTATAATATACCAAAATATAATTAATTCATTATAATAAAGTCCAGTAGCGATGATGATAGTATACTATATTTTTCTACGAATACGCAGTTTTGTTAAAACATAATTGAAAACATGTGTGGATGAAGGAGATGCGCAAAAAGATGAATATTTAAAAAGGAAAAATAGAATATTTTAAGCTGTTTTCTTAAGATTCCCTTTGCAATCATTTTGTTGTGATTCCAATGCGATAAATGAAGTTTTCTTTTCGTATAACACTAGTAATACAATATAATAATTTATATTTAAACACAGACATACAGACAGACTATAGTTTATCTGGTTTAAAAGTCTAAAATGTCGTTAACCATTTTAAAGAAAATAGTATTATTATTAGTGTAGAAAATTTTATGCCATATTCCATTTATCAATGCATGTCTTCAATTTATACATACATACAACATGTATATAAATTAGTTGCAGAATATGAACATCATGATAAATATAGATGTTAGATGAAACTTCTGTGAGTTAATAAAGCGGGCGGTGATCGAGTATGGAGGAGAGCGCAGTGCGGACATCATTTATAGCCTTTTTATACTTATTGCACATTGTGACATCATTTTATTATTTAATTTATGGCTTTCTCCATTTGTGGCTAACGTATACACTGCAGCCATGCATCATATACATCTAATGCAGATTTTGTTTGTCATGTATGCTATTTAAACAATAGATCAAAATTACACTAATTTTACTTATCTCATTGGGGCACTTATTTTAAAATTATTGTATTATTTTAGTTTAATTTTCATAGGGAAAAAGTTTCTTATATTAAATTAATAATATGAAACCTCTAATATTTATGTTATATCGCAGATTTCAGTACAAACATTACAATGGTGATAGTCTTGTTTTTAAATATTATTTCAGCTTCACACTGGTTGGTTAGATGACCTAGTTCAATATCTCGTTAGGCTGTGCCAACTCCTATAAAGCATATTCACTATAGGCATTTTGGTCACTCGGCAAAATTAAACTTTTTACTAAAAAAAAATACATTATGTAAGTACTAGTTGTATTATTATACTTATCTGATGTTTAAAAGGATTTTATACATAGTCTATTGTGCCTGTAAGTCGCGCTAGGTATCGTGGCCTGACTCAACACCATAACAAAATATTATATAGCAATAAACGATAATGCTTACTAAGTAACGTAATTATTATTAAAAGTGTTCTTCATACATAATATTAAATTATAAAACACAAAAAATGCAAAAAACAATTAACTCTTTATGTTATTCTTTGTATATTAATTGATTGAGACCGTTATTTTATTTTTTATTGTGGTATTGTGAGGTTTATCAGCTGGGCGTGTAAGTAGCGACACATACTATTTTAAGAAAGATTAAATTATGGTGATTATTTTATGAAATACATTATTTTTCTTTCACATACCAATCCGTTGTAACGGTTGCCGACTAGCCAAGCCAAAATACATTCATTGATAGATTTTGATTATTTAAATGAAAAATAAAATACAATTAATAAAATTATTTTGTTATTCTTTTAAGTGTTCTTATAAATTACCTGTGGGGCAGCTTCATCTTAATCATGCAAATAATGCAGGCAAAGTATGAAAATTTATTGTTATAACTTGGCTGAAAATCTTGTCATCCCAATTGTCGAATATGTTAATTTTATAATTTTATCGCCAGACCTGCCAGACTAATATTACGTTAACATGATACTGATATTATGTATATATGATGTAATAAATTAAGAAAAAAGTTTTATACATAAGATTTATTAACACAACAAATATCTTAGAGATGCCTTAGAACTTTTAAGAGTTTTGAGTGTGGTAAACTTACTTATTAATTTATACCCTTTTAAATTTATTTTACATTTGTAACTTATTCACATTGTATAAGAGGCGGCTCGTGTGGTGCGTCTCGTTTGTTTCAATGTTATTTAACAATGATTGTCAGTTGCGCTTCATTAACCAGGTTTGAGGTTTTGAAGATACAAGAGAAGTATAGTTAAATAGTGGCTTAGATTACGTGCCGATGCCGTTTAAATAAAGTAGAGCAAATGGGATTATAGACTTAGTTGATTTACCTATTACCCATCTAGAACCCCATGTAAAGGTGAGTTTGTACAGCTTGTTCACAAACATTTGGAGTGTTCCAATGTTTGTTATGTTGGATTTTAAATGTTTCTCTGAATATAATCCTATATTTGTTTAATTTGGTTTGTTTTTAAGATACACACACATACCCTACTGGTTTTCATATTTAATATAAAAATATTGGCAATATCAAGCAAATTATCTAAAACTTGTTGATTTTAGAAACAAGTTGTGAATGAATAAATTCTTTGTTTGTAACTTCAATGATACATAATGATATATTATAGTGCCTTTTAATGTTTTGAATGAGCTGCCTTTTGTTTTAATAATACAAATTTTGAATAATGACTGGCTTTTTTCAAGTTATCTCTTTAAAAAACTGAAAATCGTTATTCAAGTTATCTCTATAAAAAACTGAAAATCAATATCTCAAATATAAATATATTACTAAAATATTGAATTGAACAATAAATGTTTGAATCAATTGAAAGATAAAATTGTAACACTAGATAAAATAAAGTATAAAATAACAGTAAAGCAAAATGGAACAAACTTAACACTAGGTTTTTTAGTTCCCTCTGCTGACTCTCCCATACATGATATAGCGTGAAGAAAAAAAACTAAAAAAATATTGCAGCATTCAATTTGCCCAATCAAAAGTTTCAAGGGGATCAAAGGGATATATGTTCTGCCTTAATTTATCAGAAATATAACATTGTTATTTTAACTATTTCATTACCAAGCCTTATATCATGAAAGAAGTACTACTATCATGTATGGTAGATCAGAAATTAAAAACTTAGTTTAGAATATGATATTGTAGTAACATCATTGCACTGCAATAGGAAAACAAAGAAAGCAAAGATTAGTTTCTAAAATATATATTCTGAATGTTTATATAAAAACATTATTGTTAAAATTAAATACTTTTATCTATAATAACATATGTTTGATGAATATATTTTATAACATTACATTAATTTTACATTGAAAAACGATTATATGTATTAACTATAACATTTATCTCTTTATGAACTAGCAACTTGTTTTAAAGGTCCTTCTAAATATTGTGCTATTGCATGTATTTTTTCTTTCAATATTCCAAATCCAACTGTTTCTTTCGCATAAAGACACAAAAGCAAATTAGCTACTTGTGTGACAGCTATTTTTCCATTCAAACAATCTACTAATATTAAATGTAATTTATCTTCTTTAAATACATTCCTAGCGTGTTTCTCGTACGCAGACCATACATTACTTGCAATGGCAGCAGTGACTCTTGCATCTTTATCATTGTATCCGGAGTAAGCTAATAGTGCACCTTGATGATTTAACAACCTAAAATATTTATAGATAAATATGTAAAGGCAAAAACTGTTTCAAATACAAAAAAAATCTAAAAAATATAAAAACATTACAACGTATTTTCGACGCCTCCAGTATTTGCCTGACTTAAGACTTGAGTTAAAGCTTTTGGTTTTAACATGTTGATTTAGTAAACAAACGTTATACTTAAATTGCCAAAAAGTTTATTATTGGCAATAGGATAGGGGAAAAGAAAACAGTCGTATAGAAGTATTATTAATGTTATGTCAAAATGACATTTGATGTATAGCAAAGTTAGTCCTAAAATATTTGCGTTGTCTTCTTATCAATTAAAATTTAAAAAAAAGTTCTAGTTAATATTTGGGTACAAGTGAAAATACATAGCATTAAATTGTCAGGGCAATATTATTATTTCTAACAATTTATTTCAAGTTTAACTATTAAATATCATGATTATTCCTAAAAATTTCAACTTAAGTCATAGTAATGAAAATATGCGCACAATGTTAAGGACCAATTTATTTACAAGTAAAAATATACTTGTCTTATATAATAAAAAAAAACATTAATTTGTATTAAAATTATGATGAACTCTAAAAAAGTAATTTTGTTACTTTTGGTTTAACCCATTAAAAAGTCTAGTTTAATTTAGGGATGCCAGATATTAGAAAAATAACGATGTTGACATCGACGAAACATCGAAGTTATAACATCGGTATTCAAAAAACATCGATGTCAGCCAACATCTAATTTTTTTGCACACATCATCATTAATAATTAAACAATTAAGAATAAGAAGATTAAATACAGTTAAATAGTTATTTTTCCATACTATTCTTGTCCGTGGAAAAAAAGGAAGGTTCTATCGTCAAAAATTGTTAATTAATACCTTTGAGAAATTCTAAGATCAATTACACTCTAAGAGTAATTCTAAGATCAATTACACGAATGCTAAGAGTATAAAAATAAATAAATAAAATAAAAATACCCTTTATTTCGCTGACAACTTAGCCTAGTTATTAAATATTCATCTTAATTTCTAGTGACATCGGCATCCGCGTCAGGTTGTCCTAGGACATGGGTCTCCTCCAGACTCTTCCAGTCGTATCTGTCTCTGGCTGACCTCTAATTTTTAGGTACCCACCTTAACCTGCCTGCCTCGACGGCGCTTTTCGAGGGTATCACTCCGTTATGGTTTTGGACCATTTTTCTGTCTTGGATCTCATCATGTGACCGGTCCATCGCCACTTTAGTTCCTTTACTCTTGTGGCAACATCGACCACATTAGCTCTCTTTCTAATATTCGCGTAAGTCGGCATTTATCAATTTCAGTCCAAGCATGCTCCTCTCCATACCATGTTGGCAGACCTGTAATTTTTTAATAATGTCCTTTTGCTAAGAGTGTAAGGAGTCATAAAAATTCTCTTTAGACGTTTCCGCCCAGTCACGCTGTAAAGGTTCAAAAATCATTCTAGGGCAACATCAGTTTTGCCAATTGGAACGTTTACGTACGATGTGAACTATAGTCCACTCCATTAACATTTAATATTTTTTTTGCATCCATAGGATCGATGGGGACCTTTGACATTTCATTGGTAATGACTCTATTCAACATCTATACCAATATTTAGCTCTATTCGATTTTTTCTAACTTACAGGTTTTTATTTTGTCTATTTTGACTGGACTATATGGATATGAATATATATATAGTCATATCTATCTAAATAAGAGAAAAATAAATAAATAATTGATGACAATTGCTAAAAAATTACAAATATTTTCTACTCTCAATGGTGTTAATTAAAACAAATACATTTATATATAACAATAAACAACCTGTATATAAATCCTACATAATTTAAAATGAGCAAAAAGGAGATTGAAGAGTAAGTTTGTGTATTGGAAATGTAGATCTTCATGCAAGAAATATTATGGTTATGGTTTCATGCGCACATTATCTGTCTAGGGTTATATATGTGACTGATGAAATAAAACGCAATTTTGTTTAAAATTAAAAAAATATATATACTTATTTAAAAATATAAGGTATTTTTTTAAAGTTATTTATAAAGACTTCCTTATTAGTAGCCATTGAATATGTATGAAATACAAAAAAAACATTCACTTAAAAAATCAGCAAAATAAACTGAATGAATTATTCTACTTTATATCAGTAAACTATTGATATTTTAATATGAGCCATGAGTTACATATATTTATTTACTAACGCATCTTCTTTTGCTTTATTAAGTAATTTCTGAAAGCTATTTGTTTTTCTTTGAAAGACCTTTTAACTTTACCTCTGGCCTTATGTTTTACCATTTGGTATGATTTTGTCTTCTTTTTTTCCCTATTAGTTTTGGAGCAGTTTTCATTCTTCCTTCGGTCCTTGTATCCAAATTTATCTCTTTCTTCTCTACCCTTTAAAACCGTTTCAAGCCTAGCATTTTTATCATGCTTTCGTTTCTTGTGTATGTTCTCAATAGCTGAGAGCTGCACTAATTCTGTTGATTCATTTTCATCTTCTATTACACTTCTATTTCTTTTGACACCACTTATTGATTTTTTTATTTGAGCTGCTTCTATCCTTTTGAAATCTTCATCTGTAAATATTTTATCCATTGCTACTTCTCGTGCTACTTTAATTTTTTCTTCTATATTTTGTTTTGAAATAGTTTTTGGTTTCAATATTTTTCTGGATGTAGTAGAATTTTCTTCTTTTGTTTCTTCTTCGACTTCTTCTTGCTCTTCTTCAACATCTTCATTTTCATCATCTTGCTCTTCTATTTCTTCCTCTTGATCTGTTTGTTCATCTTCACTGTCAGTGTTTATATCTATTTCTGAGTCTGATGATCCAACATCAATCCATTCATCTTCGGAATCATCTTTTTTAGACTTTTTAGTGACCTTCTTTTTTTGTTTTATTTCCTCTTTTTCTAATAAAACCTCTGAACCCGGAATATAATCTTTGATTTCCATCTCTCCATATTGTTTTGTTTTTAACTGTACTGATGCCTCAGAGGGGCGACCTCTGTCTTTCTTATGTAAAAGAGTAGGCATAGTATGCCGATACAATTGGATAAGAGATCTGGCAGCCATCATTACAGATTTTTCTTTGTATGATTTATATTGAACTAAGTCTCTTAAGAGATCCTCACCAATTGCCAAAGGACATCGTGTACAAATTTCTCTGACAGCATTTAATCCAACTGCCATCACATCAGTAGAATTTCTTTCTGTAATAAAGTTATTAGCAATTGCTTTCATTACAGGTTCTAATACTTCTGGTGGTACTAATTCATGAGCTGATTGAGCTGCAAATTGTAAAATGCGGGTAACCTCCCTTTGATGTGGCATAATTAATCTAGCAAGAAATGGATAGAAATTAAATAGGAAGAGATTATGAAGCCCTATTAATCTTGATATGACATCTAATGTCATTAATTTAACCTCAAATCTTTCATTTGAAGATTCTATCTGTTTAAACAGTTTTTCAGCGAATCCTTGTGGATTGTTGATAAGATGTAGAGCAGAAAAGTTAAATATAGGTGCTTTCTCCTTCTTCTTTTTTATTTTCTTTGCAACTTTTTTTACTTTTTCTACCATCTTCTCTCTTTTTCTAGTTTTTTTATTAAATTTATTTGATATCATTGTGGCTCGAGGATCAACTTCATCATCACTATCTGATTCTTGCTTTTCCTCTTCATCACGACTTAAGAAAAATTTTAATGAAGCTACCATGACTTTTGTAACTTTTGCAAAACATCCAATGTCAGCAATTATGTTTACAGTTTTATGGTCATTCCATATGTTTTTATGGTACATTTCAATCAAAATATCAATAGCTAGTTTAGCGGTTTTCACATTTGAGTCTTGTAACATTGTAAAAATAAAATTTTGTAGAGTTGAATTTAATTTCATATCTTTATGTTTCATATTCATATTTTTTATATCTGTTATGATATGAGTCTTTAGATATTCCCTGAGATGCTTGTCTTGACATTTTATCAATGAAAAAAATAATTCAAGTAAATCAAAAGCTGTGATAAAATTTTTATTTCTAAGCAATATTAAACATTTGCATAATGATAATCTCATTTCATTATGTAAAGTTGTATTATGTGTTTTCAAGATATCAACAATTTTTTGGGGAAAAGTTTTCATTTCATTTTGATAACATTGCGTTACCTGAGCCAAAAACATTGCTTGCTCATCTAATTTCTTGTTATATTGTGTTGGGTTTAATTTGAAAATTTCCAAAGTTGTCTCAAAATGCGCAAGTTGTTGACGAAACTCATCTTTATATGAGTCAGGATCGCGTTTTATTAAGTTTTGGAGTTGTGTTAAATTATTTGGCAATTGATTATTATGTCGCACCATGATTATTTATTTTTAATTGTTATTTTTAACTTTTAACATGTGTATCACTCACTTTTTACATAACCTCAATTGTTAAATATTCAAAATAGAAAACGTCAGATTGAGATTTCTGTGTTGACGTGACGATGGATACTTGTACCATAAATCGAAAGTAAATTATAGACAAATCTGATAGAACCATAAATAGATATTATTGTTCAAGAAGGTATCGTCAAATGACAACAGCTTTAACTCAAAATAACAATTGGCTGGCATCTTTGTATTTATAAAATATTAAATAACACAGTCTGTCATATGACAAAGATGTTCAAATTCAAAATATTTTTATTGACATGGACTTAAGCTTTGCAATTATCGAATGAACATAAAATTACCATCCACTCGGAAAGCAGTTTTGCTAAAAATTTGGATACTATGTTGAGGTCTTTTTAATGTTAAGCCTATCCTGCATATAATTCGAATTATCTTAACTAAACACTTTGTAAAATAAAATATTTAATAATTTAATTTCTTCGCTCACTAACAAGGCCTAGCACGGTATTGTGTTCTGCCAATCAACGGCTCAAACTCAGAGGAAAGTGGAGAGCAGAATGGACAGTGTTAATTATAAGATTCTATTAGATATTATTAGATTGTCAAGTTTCCGATACCTAACCGCTATGCTCAATATAATAATTTCGTTTAAATTATGTATTCTGTAGGCGTATTGAATTTTACTTTATAAATTATTGTAAATATATGTTTCTAATAAATTACAAGGGCGTGCATGTATATTGTGAATTCTAAGGAAGGTGGTTTTTCTACGGGCCATGCAACTATAGAATAGTCTATAAGCTGGGTTATTTCCAGGTCGATATGACAAGGGTACATGCTCGTATGCCATGTTTTTGGAAAAAATGCTAGTAGACTTTTATTAGTGGCATTAAATATAATAGAAAAATATTATTTATATTTTTAAGTTTTATTTTTTATCCTTAAAGCAACCAAAGCGAGTAGAAGTTAGAAAGGATAAGATACTAGATATTGAAATTGGGTTTGGAACAAAAACAAACAAATATCTTAATAATGTTTTATAATAATATTATACTATATTATATAACTTCTTCAATGCTCTGTTCTGGGGAATCACTTGTTCTTGTTTCTTCTTTTGACCGCTGTTGCAACGCCTTTAATTGGTTTTCTAAATCTGAAATATACAACGACGAATGTTAAAAGAATTTAAATATTTATTTATATATTCTTCATTGTACACAACTAAAACGAAAGTATGCATTAGTATTAGGAAGCAGCAAGGATAAAAAAATTATGTCTCATTATAGAATGCATTAAAGCTTAAGCAAAGTGTATATTTTACGAGAAATGTCATCGAGCCTAGTCAATTAATTATCAATAACTATTCCCGGACTGTGCTTTTATAGATTAGTGTAGTCAAATTATGAGAATTCATTTTGGCCATTGAACTGCCGATAATTATAGCCTGACATTTATTGGGACTCACTTGAACAGCATACTTTAAAAACTAACTTGATATAAGCTTGAGGCATTCCCCACTTTCCGCCGAAATTTGAGGCATTGCGTGTTGAGTGGCGGAACTCAACGCCGCGCTTTGCCTTATTACCAGAGCGAAGAAATGAAACATCAAATATTCAAATTGAAAATATTAAATATTTCATTTCCTCGACTGGGAATCGAACCCAGAACCTGTCGGTTACAGTTACACTCTTGTGCCGCTGCGCCACGACAGGCCTCAAATTTCGGCGGAAAGTGGGGAACGGAAGTGGAACGGAGTGTCATAACACTAGGTTTCACTTCCTTTCCCTCTGCCTACCCTGCCTAGTGCGGGATACAGCGTGAAGCTGATATAAGCTTTTCGAGTGTGAAAATATTACCCACATCGTTTGTTCATAAAGCTGCAAATTCTTCGCATAGAGATAGTATCGACAGATTAAGATGGGAACGAAATTAATGAAAGCTGAAAAAAGTAAGGAATATAATATACCGTCGTGGCACACCAGGCAGGCTAGTCTGACCTATACGAACTGACTTTACTAAACATGCTAGAGAGGAATTGGAGACATTAGCGTTAAACATGAGAGCAATGAGAAGTTTATAATCTGCGTATGCATTATTCAAAACTATTAAAAAAACCTATTATTGAATGCTTAGTTTTCATTGCTAGTCTAATGTCTAGTCTAGTATGAGTTACTGCAGTAACTTTAAAAAGAGCATTACTATGTTCAATTATATATTCGGGCTGCAGTGGATTTAAAAAGTAATATTTTGAAAAATAGACAGAGATGTATGACAGAGTATTCCAGAAATGGAATGGATGGAAGACAGAGTATTCCAGAACCGACGCGGTAGCGTAGGATTTGATATTGTGGAATTTGTATATTTACATTGAGAATAAATGTTCTCTTTACCATTTCCCAAAAAAGATTAGAGGAAAGGTAAGACTTAATAAATAGAAACAGAAGTTGATCAATTATTAAAGTGATATAACATTATGCGACTTATATCCGAACTGATCGCGAATATTATTTCCTTAATGGCATCATTAGTGATAAATGAAAGCGTAAAAGTAAGCAAGTTAGAAGCAATTATACATTATTTATGTGTAATAAAAGAATTTTGTCACTATCGTCGCGCCTTACAAACAGACCGACTTATAAAAAATAGTACAAATCTTACGTTCACCATCAGAATGGTCGGCCGCATATTGTACAAGTAATTTTAAAATTTTCTCTTCAGAGATGAGACCAGCGCGACCACTTACAGCACGCATTAGTTGCTGACCACTGGAAATACCTAAAATTTAAAATAAAACATTAATAAATATTTAACAAGTTATGGCCTTACTGAAGTAAGGTTTCTAAACTTTTGTGTATGGTGCACTGAAAGTATATAATCAAGAATAAGAAAAAATCCTAAAGTCAAGACTATCTAGCCATCTACAGCTTACTTCAGGGCGCCAACGACTCGTCGTTACTGTAATAAACAAGAAAGTCAAGGCCCAACACGTAATATTCCGACAGATGGTACGAAGAAGTATCTTGATTCTAGATTCTATGTGAATATCCCACTATTCGGAAAAAAGAATGAAGGGAAAAATTATAAGTACCTATAATTTCAGCTGCATTCAGCACTGTATAAGTTAAAAATACAATTATGAACGTCTGATTGTAGTGTTATGATTGTCACACCCCACCCTCCCTTCTGGTAATCTTCTCTCGGCGGCGTAAACGCCGCAAAACTTAAAAGTTTTGCCACTCAACATCAACAACACTCAAAATAAAAACATCATCAAGTGGGGAACGAAAGTGGAACGGAGTGTCTTAATACTAGGTTCCCGGGTTCCCTCTGTCTACCCTGCCTCGTGCGGGATACAGCGTGAAACTGACAAAAAAAAGAAAAGCATCAACACGCAATGTCTTGAATTCGGGCAGAAAGTACAGAACGGAATGTGTTCGCTCGACTCACTTTTCTACGTGCGGAATAAACAGTCAATACTCGTACTGGCACACCATAACCTCTCCTTATTTCTATAGCATAAAAATGTTGCCATGTTTTTTTTATTTTTATAGTCTATAAAAAAGTTTACCTGTACTTATATCTCCTGATAATAAAGCATTTCTCACATCTATAAAACGTTTAACAAACGTACTTTGCTCTTGAAGCGCCATTGTTTGAGAACCTGTAGAATTACAATATCTAATTATATAATACTGTATATAAATACACTGCTGTTGTCTTTTGTGAATTTTACTGCAGTAGAGTTGCGGTCTGTCATTCGTTTCTTGACCGCTAAGATGAAATCGGCGAAGGAAATTCACGAAGAACTTTGTCAAGTGTATGGAGAAGAGCGTATGAGCTTCGAGATGGGTCAGGGACTTTAAAAACGGCCGAACACACGTCCATGACAAAGCCCGTGCAGTGCGGCCATCGATTTCCGACGAACCAATTGCCAAAGTCGAAGCGGTAATGCTTGAAGATCGACGGATTACAATTCGGGAGCTGTGCGAAAAGATTCCGGAGGTCAGCAAAACCACAATTGACAAGATTTTGGCTGCAAATTTAGGCTACTCAAAGGTTATAGACGGCAAAGTTATATAACTATGGTTTGAAGAAGTGGGTGCATCAAATGCAGAAGTGCGTAGAACTGAACGGCGATTACGTAGAAAAATACAATAAAGTCTGAACTTTTTATAAATGTACTTTTCTTTGCAATTAAACCAGTTTTTGAGGTGAAAAAAATGTGGAACTTCTTTTACGGATGTGCCTCGTATTTACAAATATCCATACTGCAACATTCATATATTTTCCATCAAAAAGCAATTGTAACAAGCTGTAAACCCAGTGCAGAAGTCAAGATGTGAATCTTGTCTTCGTGTTCGTTCAAGCTCTATGCGTTATATTAAAGTAATATTTTAAGCTATAAATTCTTATAATTATATTATTTATTTTTATTGTTAGTATATTTAGAAAAATGCATTTACTGTCACCTAATGATTATTACTAGAAATATAAATTTGTACATAATCAAATATAAATATAAAAAATTGGGATTTACTTGTTTCTGGGTCTGTCGACTTTGCCATACATTTCATTGCCTCCTTCAAAGCCTCTAAAGCTTTTTCGTAATTCTGGAATATACATACATATACATTATATTCTCAATTAGAAGAAATAACTCTAATTTATAATGATGTAATTAGTTATTTAGCCATAGCTGGCTGCACATGGAAGATATATGAGAAAATCTATTTAAGCTTCCAATCTAACGTAACCCAAAATATTCTTTTATTAATTTCTGTCCGTCACCGGCCTTTACTCTTCGGCCGTACCCTACGCGTAACTGTAAGCTCCTAAGCAAATACACTTAAAACATACTTCATAATCCTCAATCTCCATAGCCGCGCACTCCGCGTAGAACCCGCCCAGCTTCAGGTGTGCGCGCGCGCGCGTGTACAGCAGCTGCACGTGGCGCGCGAGGTCGGGGCGGGAGCGCCACGCCGCGCGCCGCCGCAGGTAGTCCGCCGCCAGCGCCTGCGCGGCGCGGTCGCGCGACGCCAGCGCGAACGTCGCTATGCGCTCCGCGTCGCCCGAGCGCATCAACCAACGTAGCGCACCCGCCTGGACAAATTAAATACTATACAAACATTAGCTAAGAAAGAATTATTTTTTTAAGGTCTGTATTATTTACATTTTCTTTTAACAAGACAAAGTGCAGACTCGAATTCTACAGAATTACTATACAGAAAGTGGAAAGAAGAATTCGTAAAGCTAAAAAAAGAATTAGTTGCGTAAGTCCCTAAAAGCACTTGTGAAATTACCGTTACGTTCGTTAGTTCGTTCGTTCGTTCGTTAGTTACCTAATGATGTCAGTATTGTCAAATCCACGAGAAACTACCCTAAGCTCGACAGGCTGGTATGCTAAAGGAATCAACACTAGTTGTTGGCTCCTTTAGGAAAACAGCCAGCATAGGTAACAGTTGCTCTAGTTTACCGAGTTAATATCAACAACATTAAATTCTATCATTTCACATTTACATATTATCACAATCACATCATTATAATGTTTAAGAAAGACATACCTTGTCTCCGATATGCGCGAGTCGCTTCGCGGCCTGGTGGTAGAGGCCGCGCGTGCCGAGCACGTCGGCGAGGCGGCGCAGCAGCGCGTCGCGGCCGGCCGTGCCCGCCGGCGCCGCCAGCCGCTCGCCCAGCTCCTCCGACAGCGGGGCGGACGAGTGCTCCACTATGTCCAACGCTTCTTCGTACTGTAAAAGAGTGAGTGGATCACACTCAAACTTATGTCCCCTGAAATTCTGTTTATGTTTCGGGCAGCTTCTCCCGCCAAGTTGTGGAGATTGCGTTTTAAGTGTTGGAACTATATGAGCCTACTTACCAGAGCATATAAATGGAAATAATTCACAAATCTCCTTTCAGGATCAACGTCGGCCTGGACGCCCTGATACATGTTACTCAAAACAAATTTTCTAAAAATGGTTACGTTCGTAGTAAGTTAGTTCTACATACAAAAGTCATAAATATAAATTACCTTTCCTGCAGTGGCAAGTAAAGCAGCGGCATGAGAATGATGGTCAGCCTTTCGCAAATGTGCTGCAAGAGTGTGGGCCATCTCTGGGTCTATTTTATTCCCTAGAGACTCTACTGCAGTAACCATTGCGTCTGTATCACCAGATTTTACGGCTAATTTTAATGCCATGTGAGCTGCTCCTTTAATTAAAAAAAAAAAAACATTGTATAAACGTTTATCTACAGCTACGCCCTGCATAAAACAGCGTAGACAGAATCATAGTGTCACGGTAAAAGTACTCAACATTATTATTGTTGAATATTATTTTGTCAGTAAAAAATTAAAATATAAGAATTTTATTCGTTAAATATTGCTTGAAATAAACTTTTATTTTAATAGATTAACTTCTGAGGTTACCTGCTTTTTGATACAATGTTATAGCCTGTTCCACTTGTCCTGCATTTTCAAGAATCGAAGCAGCGTAAAGGGCGTGTTTTGGAGACGAACTTCCAGCGCGCCATACAAGATTCCATGCACTTGCTTCAGTTGATACTCTTATAGCTGACGAAACAGCGCCACATTTTAAATATAGCTGAAATAAGTAATAAATTTAAAATATTATTTCAACTGACAAATTAAATATTATACAAGCACTAGCTGAGAAAAAAATTGCATTTGCACTTGTTGCATTTGCATTGCACTTGCTTCAGTTGATACTCTTATAGCTGACGAAACAGCGTCACATTTTAAATATAGCTGGAATAAGTAATAAATTTAAAATATTATTTACATAAGCTATTATTTTTTTAATATTTCAATTGAACTTACTTTAACTGCTCTTTCTGTTTCGTTGGCATTCATTTCTAAATACCTCGCCATTTGATACAGTGATGATGGATTTTTTGAACATATTTTTTCAGCCTCCTCGAATCTGTCCATGTGACATAACAATCTTGTCTGCTCCCCGAAGTCCTTTGCTCGAACATACGCGTCCAGTGCTCCATCGAGATCACCCATACTCTCTAAGTAATGTCCCCACCAAGTTATCAAGTTACTGTCATTTGAATTCGAAACATACTGTGCCAATACTGAAGCTTGGCCTTGGGCTATTAGCATTCTTGGCACATGAGGCACGAGAGTCCCAGCACTTTCAAAAAGTTTTAATGACTGTCCATTTTCTCCATTTGCCCATAATATTTTGGCAAGTTTGTGTTGTGCACTTTTAACAAGAAGTGCATTTTCACTGTCCTTTTCGCCGTTTATAATTTCACTTAGTCCTCCTTCCTTTGCTGATATCAGACGTGTAATTAAATCTGGTCGTTGAGCTTTGCGAAATAAATTCTCAGCTTCTTCTATCATTTCCAAATTAACAGCTAACACTCCAACTCTAGAAGTGTCGTCCATATTATCATCATTTAACACTTTACGCATCATTAAGGCCCCTTTTATATTCCCCATTTTGCCTAAGCAAACAGCGCCAACGTCTGCTCTCTTTAAAGATACGCACATTTTTGCCAAACTTTCCCATACAATAGATTTCTTGTTTCCAGCTATGTTAGTAGCAATGACAACAGCTTTCTCCAAATGACCAGTTGTCATATAACATAAGAAATTAAGCACTTGTTTAAGTTTACTTCCGTCATATTCACTGGAATCTTCGAACTCTTTCATTAATATTCTTTTAATAGTTTGCTGTGATAAAATTACTATGTATGGACAGTATAATGAACAGAATATAAAATCGAACGTGAAATAATCCTCAGTTGTTGAACACCAGTTTTTGTATTCAAAAAGCTTGCCCTCTTGACAAAAAAATAGATGGATATGGTCAAATTCAGTGGATCGCATGTGAACCGCGAGAAGCCTAGGGTCGTTATGGTCCCATAATATTGCTATGGGTACACTTTGGTAAGGGGGTAATTTTGACTCAGATAGAAGAGTGCTATTGATAACATCATTTGCAACATCCCATAAGTAAATTCTGGGGTCAGGAGCTAAACCTGCATTTGCAACACTTAAACAAATATAAACGCCGGATGCGTTAACTGAAGATCTCATGATTTCTCCGAAATCTTCAATCACATGGTAGCAATTTTTAGATGGATATGGCATTCTTAAGCCCTTTTTTGTTATTTCGACTAGCTTAAGTGTACCATCCATGGTTGCTATAACTATAAATTTATTAGTATTTGTTATAGAAATTGGTTCCCCTTCACCTTCAGAACTTGGAAGAATTCCCATTTTATTTCCAGATACACTATAACATTCAATATGAGGACTTGACACACCAACTATAATTTCGTTATGTAAAATAAGAACATCAGTTTTCCATGGAAAAGTACGTAATAGACTAAAAATTCCAATACTTTCTTTGTTCTGCATCCAAACCTAGAAAGTAGATTATTATTAAGAAAACATTATTTTTTTACAACTGATTAAGTCACTTAATTTAACAAAACTTACTTGTACATCTTTACCATCCCCTAAAACAATGTAATTGTCTTTAAATGCAAAAGTTTTTATAGTTATAGATGTATCAATATTTGCAGAAAAATTATTATCCCCAGTTATACCTATTTCATGAGCAGATTTTTGTACCATCCACAATTTGTTAGAATAGCCCCAACATACATGTTGTTCACGAAGTATAAATGCATTTGTTATGCAATTTACGTGTAGTAATGGGTTCATCAAACCTTCTGAACCCCATGATACTTCTTTAACCGTGCCTTTAACAGAAGTGCTACTTATGAGTTTCCAATTATTTCTGTGATCACGTCTCCACAGATATAAATATCCCTGGGATGTTCCACAGCACAACGTGTCACTTAAATGACAGTAGCTAATACTAGTAAATATATCCCCTGGTACAGTTACATCAGTCTCATTTGGTAAGACATCATTATCACCAGTCTCACTGTCCCAGATTCTTATAAGATTGTCTCCAGTAATAACAGCTACAGTAAAGTTTCCTGCTAGTACAATACACTGTCCATTTCTAGCAGTCATTCTAACATGTGTATCTGTGGTCAATGATCCATCACTAGATATAATAAACCTTGAGAGACTTAATGCCCCACCTGTTTCCCAAGCAACTAATAAGTATAAATTGCTCAAAATATCTAGAAACACAATGACACCTGGTGCGGTAAGTACTTCTGAACATGCTCCAGCATGATCAATATATAATATGACTCCATTGTCTTGAGAAGCATAACAAGCATAGTTATCAGGTTGAATACCCTCTCTTATTTTTGCTGTTGTGCGAGGTCTCCAAGCAGCTAAGGCATCTAAAGCATTTTCATCTCCTGCAACAGCAGCTCGTGCTAACCCTCTTATTGATGATTCACAATTTGCATTTGGTGCACAAAATTTTACATGTGTTATAATTTCTCCAAGTTGGTGATGAAAAGCTGTCAAAGGTGCTCCTGAACTAGATTGCCATCCTGAAAATGATCCTGAAGCATCTGATGCTAATAGTCTACCACCACCTGGACTAAACGCTACTGTAGTTAATGCAGCGTTATGAGGTGCTTCTAGTCGAGCCCAAGAGTACTCTAACCAAATGTACAATTCACCTCCATCCCAACCAACTACCAATAATTTTCTTGTTGGATGCCAAGCTAGTGCAGTTACTTGGTTCGACATTAAAACAGGCCAATCACCTTCTAATGAAATACCCTGGAATAAAAAAAAATGTATAAAGAAATAATGTATAATAAATATAGAAATCATTTCTATATATGCATAATATAAATATTTACATTTTCTTGAAAGATTGTTACGAAACCGCCTTTTTCTTGATTGTAAGATCCAACAGCAAGTAAAGGTAACGACGGATGCCATGAACTTAAAGTTGTAACTACATTGGTGTCGGCAAAACTAAGTTTAGTATCAATGTAAAGAGTCATGTTTTGAAATTAAGTACTGTCGTCAATGAGATCTTGAATTATCACAGTTACGGGAGGAATTAAATTACTTCAACATACTAGTTTCTCTTATCATTTAACTATGTTAAACCAAGAATTAAAATTCAAATACACATAGACTGTCTGTTGTTTACAACACTGTTGCTATGACAACAATCTGCATACAAATGTCAAAGTTGACATACTGATTGAGGCTGCCACATTCCATAATGTCCGTAAGCTCTATAGCCACAATATAAAACACTAGAAGATGAAAAAGGTAACAATTACAAAAAAGTCTTATTAATTGTTTGAACAACACTCATAATTTGGTTTTCTAACAACACCAAAAGGAATTCTATAAAATTCATTTAAATTTCTACAATATTAGAATTCTGTTAACAGCTTATTTTTATTTAGTATTATATGCCTTTAGATTATTAAATTTAATGAGGCAGCCAAAAGACTTAAGAATATCATGTCCTTAAATAAAATTATCACCCTACCACCCTTCGTAATATATTGTCACATCTCTAATTCCATAATTCTATTATAACCATGCAACTAATATATAACATACAGATTCTACAGAAATTGTTTTAATAAAAACATATTGCTGCCATTGTTGCGTAGCTATATTGAATTTATGAACAATATTTTTATTAATAAAACTGCTCGGACTTGTTTTATTAAGTAATACAGATAACGATATATTATGGTGCTAATAAAAATTGTAGGAAAAACCAAAAGACATTTTGAAGGAATATAAGCTTTAATCGACTTTTTTACAACTGAAAATTTTTATACATTATAAATCTTTATAATACATAATAAATAACAAGAGGCCACTAATACTGCAAGTACTCTAATTATACGACTTAAATAAATTGAGAAGACTGAGACTATACTCGGTTTTTCTTAAATATATCTATACATATAATAAATCTGTAGAAAAGTAATTTTTGTACATCGAAGAAATTGAAAAAAAAATTAGCCAGCGTGTGAAAAGATAAGTAACAGAACCCATTTCCATTATTTTTGAAATTTTTGTCTGTTTTTCTGTTTGTATGTTTGTTTGTGCGCACATCACGTAACTATATATATATAACTTAGCTTCCGTTTCATCAAAATCGGTTCACTCTATCAAAAGATATGATTAATTTAGTGAGTTCAAGAAGTAAAATATTACGTTACGCAATTTAGTATAGTACTTGCAACGACATCTATACTAATATTATAATGCTGAAGAGTTGTTTGTTCGCTTGAACGCGCTAATCTCAGAAACTACTGGTTCTATTTGAAAAATTCTTTCAGTATGAGATAGCTTATTTATCGAGGAAGGCTATTAGGCTATATCATCACGATAAGACCAATAGGACCGGAGCACCAATTAAGAATGTTTCTAAATCAGGGGATTTTTCATAATTGAGAGTTTCCGCTGCGTGCGTTGCGTAAACGGTTAAGGTATCGCAAAAGTCATGTATGATAGAATTGTTCTCCTTTTAAAGTTTTTAAAAAAAGTCCGCGACAGGATATATCTATCTTTTTAGGTTAGCTTTTTATGCTAACCAATTTGTTCTAAAATAATGCATTATTTGCGAAGGTGTTTTTATAAACAGTTCTTGACTTTCTCAAACCCCTAAGTGATAAGGGTTGAACAAATAATATGTTTTTTTTTTGGCAAAACAACGTTTGCCGGGACAGCTAGTCAACAATAAAATAACACAACCCAAAAGTCAAAGGCCTGTGAGAAATTGATTCTCCATCGAGTTACGCCTCTACTAGATATCAACAGTACAATTCCAAATCATCAGTTTGGCGTAAGACAGCAAAATTCCACTGAACAAAGTACATAGGGTAATTGAGAAAATAAGAAAATCTCTAGAGGAAAGAGAATACTGTTTTCCGCATTCTTGGATATCTAAGAGACAGAGTTTGGTTCTGTAAGATTAGTAAAAGTCTTCCACATAATTACTACATTCTATTAAAAACTTACCTCACAAGAAGAGTATTTCAAGTAAGAGAGTCTGATTTAGATTTTAAATTTATAATATTAAAGTAGGTGTGTCTCCAGGCTCAGTCTTGGGTCCGACTTTGTACACCTTATACACCTTGGATATACCACAAGTGGATGGAGCCATGATTTCCATTTATTTATTAGATGACACAGCTATTATCGCAAGTAATAAACAACGTAATAAAAAGCTCGTCACGGAACAACTTCAACAGAGCCTGGATACTATAACACTGTGGCTCCAAAAGACACACGAGGCAGGGTAGGCAGAGGGAACCCGGGAACCTAGTGTAAAGACACTCCGTTCCACTTCCGTTCCCCACTTTCCGCCGAATTTGAGGCATTGCGTGTTGAGTGGCGGAACTCAACGCCGCGCTTTTGCCTTATTTTCAGAGCGAAGAAATGAAATATTAAATATTTAAATTGAAAATATTAAATATTTCATTTCCTCCACTGGGGATCGAACCCAGAACCTATTGGTTACAGTCGCACTCTTGTGCCGCTGCGCCACGACAGGCCTCTACTCCTAATATATAAGACATATTAAAACCGACTTGGAAATATGGTATGAAGCTTTGGGGCAGTGCAATCAATACAATCATCGCAATATTGCTGAGAATGCAGAATGCAGTATTAAGAGCAATACAGCATGTTCCGCGGTGCATTACAAACTCTGAAATCCATACACACCTAAATATGACTTCTGTAAAAGAGGAAATTCGAGTCTCATCAAAAAAATACCAAAAGTGGTTGGAAAGTCATCCGAATATACTTGAGGCGAGCCGAACTACCACTGCGTGGGCTATGGAATGGGAGGGCTTCAGAAGCAGTGCTTCGATGCAGTTTATGAGACATGAACGCCAGCTTTAGCTACGCGAGCTGTGACAAGAGTATGACACTCTTGTACACACAATACACAATACAAAAACTTGTACACAAACGGCATAACAAATGATCCTCATCCAAGAGGGGAATTAAAATATAGACTTGTGACAATTCAAACTTCAATTTTTCTATGTATCCTTTCCTGGTTTCTATTATTCTGTACCACTAATCATTTCACCCCGTATAGTGTCTTTTTAATTTTTCGTCTCTCTTATCTGTGGATATATACCACGATTTTCATGAATTTCAATACATTTTAATCATAATCGCACTTATGAATGTTTTAATCTTACTCCTGACCTGATAGTATTTTATAACTTAATTCAATTTTTGTTATATAATAACAACGTTATTTATATTAAAATTACGGGAGTGAAATTGACGATATTAATGTAATATTTAAATTTCAACGTATTTATTTTCAATTTCTTTTTACTTTACGTAAATGCATGGCGAAAATTTTGTTTAAATAAAAAGAAAAAATATTTTATTTACTATCGGAAATCGTTGGATATTAAGATATAAAAAAAAATCCCGGAGTAATTTTAACATGGGTTAGTATTTTCTATAGTCTGTAATATTTCTGTATTATTGTCTATTTTATTTACTATTTAAGTATATATTGACATATTCATTCATTGGCTTTGGCTCTTATTTTTATTTGTTGGTGTGTCAAGCGTCAACTGGACTTGGAGGATTTATTGCTGCCAAAATTTTGATATCTTATTGTGAATTAGTTTGTTTTTTTCTCACTATTTTTCTATATTTAAATAAGCAAACCCTGTGGTTTGATCTGTATAAATTTACTGAACTTAAAGTAAGCATTGGGGTGAATAAATAATAAAAAACTAAAAGTTTTTTTGGTACTAATATTAAAAAATGTGGTATCTGACATCAAGTAGCGACGAGAGAGTAATATATTTATTTGAAAGAAAAAATGCAATAACAATTGGAAGACGTGTAGATGGACCAAATTGTGATTTTACTATCGCTGATGATGCTTCAATTAGTAGAAAACATGCAACTCTTCTAATATCAGAAGGTGCCCTGTTCCTAAAAGATTTGGGTTCAAAATATGGCACTTATGTTAACAATTCCGATAAGATAGAAAGCAACAAAATGATAAAGATAAATACTAATGATCTAGTAAAATTTGGTAAAATGAATTGTATATGGAAAATTAATTTTCTTGATTTTACCACTTGCACCTCAACATTGAAAGGAGAGAATTTGCAAAACCTTAAAAAACTACTTGAATCTATAGGTGGAACTCTTAAAACTGAATGGGACAATACTTGCACTTATTTAACTATGCCAGCAATAACTCTTACTATAAAAGTTGTTTTAGCATTGGTGCAAAACTCATATGTTGTGTCTTTGGATTATTGGAAAAAATGTGTGGAAGCCATTAATAATAATTTGCTATTACCAAATCCAAATAACTTTATACCAAAAATTTTAGAATCAACTCTCAATAAAGAAAATGTATCATTTATTCCACAAAAAGAGAGATGTAAAATATTTTCTGGTAAAAAAGTAATATTTTTTTCTAGGAGGCAGCTAGAGATGTATAAAATTATTCTTTCAAAAAGTTCTGCTGTTGCATTATTGTTAAGTGAATCAAAGTTAACTAAATCTGCATTATGTGAAGAAGATGTTATTGTCATTCAGTACCAAATGTCCTCCACAAGTCAAGAAACTCAGTCTCAGAGGGATTTAATGAATGAAATAATTGATTATCTTAAATGCAAGGGTAAGAGGGTCGTACCTGATCCAGAAATTGGATTAGCCATATTATATTGTTCCATAAGTAAGTACTGTAATCCAGCATTTAATTTTCCTTCAGAAGTTGTTAAACAATTACCTCAACAAATTACAAATAAAAAGAACATATTGGCACCAGAGTCGCAAAATTCTTCTGAAAATTTATGTCAAAATGGTAATGTGTTGATTGATGAAAGCTTGACACCAAGCACTGAAAATGTGGAAATTATAAATAATTCCAAAAGAAAATTATCTAATGACAATGATATTAATGACATCAATAAGAAGCCAGCACTGGAAAAACCTGAGTTTGAGTTACCTTCATCAAATAAAAGGCAAATTGATTTTGAACATGTAGGAAATGCACCAAAAAAAATGAATACTAATGATAATGAGGATAATATGTTTAATTTTATGAAAACTAAGACAACAAGTGTAAATGAAGATGCAAATTCTAGCAAAAAACTTAATTTATCCAAGCCATTGAAAAGAAAACACAATACAGATGATGATGATGAGGATGATTTGTTTAATTTTGTGGACAAAAGTAACAAGAGGATTGCTGTTAATAAATCATCAATTTATCCAGATGTTGACTCTCAAAATACAAACAATGATTCAATAAGTGCTAAACAAGATGAGAATCATAAAGTTGATATAAGTGTTATTAGAGGATCTAAATTAGAGGAACTAATGAAAAACAATTTAAATATTGTGAGTTTAAAACAAATAAAAAAAGAAGATACTTCTGGTTTAGATGAAAAATTCAACAATATTGATTTAGGATCTACAAGTGTTATTATAAGGACAGATTTGATTGTTAAAAGAGAAATTATACAAGTTAAGGCTTCTGAACAAGGGATTAAGAACTTCAAAAAATTTAAAAAAGTTTGGCCTGTTAAAATGTGTGTAAAAATAGTTCCAATATCTTTTGTAAATAATAATGAATCTGCATAGTTAATATTATTTTGTTAACAACACTATTGTACTTTGTATTTAATAATAATATATTATTATATCCATATTGGTTCTAATTTGTTTACAATTTTATATAGACCCAATGACAGTACAGTTTACAGTTTTACTAAAAAAAATGTATGTGAAAATATATTTGTTCTATAACTATTTCTCTACTTTTTGTCTTTACACAGTATCTCACAAACTATGTATAAGGAACCTAGTTTACATGATAGTGATAATAAATAATTAACATTTGAATTTTTCTTTGTCCTGTCCTGTCCTAGAGGCCTGTTGTGGGGCAGGGACACAAGAATGCAATTATAAATGCGACAGGTTGTTGATTAGGGTTGAACTTGTGGAAATTAAATATTTCATATTTTCATTTCTTTGTTCTAGTTAGCAAAGCAAAGGGTGGCATCAAGTTCCACCACTTAACATGCAATGCCTTGAATCTTAACACTAGTTTCTCAAGTTCCCTTTGCCTATCCTGCATTGTGTGTGATATAGCATGAAGCAGAAAAAAATATTTCATCATACACAAAATATTTTTTTTATCACACTCAAAAATTATAAAGTAATGTAATACTAAAGTTTAAGAAGGAATATTCTAGTAATAAATAGTCATAAATAAAGTACATACATAATACAAAGGAATATGACATTCAGATATGAAAAAATATTTATTTTGAAGATACTTAAATCAATACAAAACATTAAAAGTTAAACTTTTTCATCTTCATCTTCACTTAATGCTGAGTCATTGTCTTCTTCATTTTCATCTTCAGATTCACTATAATAATATAATTGATTAAATGTAATATAAATAATTAAATAAATTCTTTACATTGTATATGAGTAAATCCCAGTGTCAAGGTGTTTCTTTAAATTTTGCCCTAATTAATAAAGAAGTCAATGTTGTATTTTGTCTAAATATATGGAGAAAAATATTTTATCCTTAGAGTGGGACTGAAACTGTCAATAAATAACCATTGGATGGCTTCAAGTTGTTTGTAAAATGTAAACTTTTACCTGACTTCCTTTCCTTGTTTCTTAACATGAATGGTTCCATCAGGAGCTACCCGGACAATACTTGCGGTTTTGGTTGTCAGTTCACCTTCACATACAACATAGCTCTTTGGTTTATTCTTTTTGATTTTTACTGTCTTTACGGAATTGGTTGGGCCTGCAATGCAAGGTACACAGCACAAATTTATAAAAATATATTGTTTTTATTTTGTGGATTGATCGTGTGGATGTAGGATAGGACCTATCATGATGCAGAAAGTAGGAGCCCAACAGTATGATCATTGGGATAGTGGGGACACATGAGCCCCAGGATCTTTGAAATTTAAAGTTGTTTGAAGTACTGGCTGCTTTATAATGTATGTTAATCCGTCTCGACTGTCTGAGTTCCTATCTTGGATAGTACTAAATTAAAAGTATACTACATTTACTGCTTTCAAAATCTGGTTTAGAAATTCAAAGAACAAGTATAACATGTAAATACCTACGTAGTGTAAGATATAAAGGAAGAGACAATGATAATGGTAATTTTATTGAAAGTGATCTTATATTTGCTTCTCCTCCAGGAAATCTTTGTTTGAGTTTCTTTACCAATGTCATAATATTGTCTTTAATGTGGTTTTGCGGCATTGCTGTATGCCCAACCAAAATTGAAGCTGTGTGTCCTTCATTTAATCTTAACATGACTGTTCTTTCACCAACATCAATATTTTTTTTTAAATCTTTCTTTTCATTTATTTTCACTGGTATTAACATATTGTGCTTTTTGAAAAACATTTTGCCTAACAGGTGTGATACATGGTTTAATATTCTTGTGTCAACCATTATGAGGTCATGTTGAGTCAACAGTCTGCGTTTTAATTCAAATTGATCATATTCAACTCTTAATTGACGCATTGGCAAAACAGTTTTAACCTAAAATAAAACATAATATTGAAAGTATCCAAATGTAACTAAGCTTTTATAAATATAAATCAAACATGATAAATTAAAACAATCAAAGTTAAAGTACATACACTTGTAACACCTGCTTCTCTTATTAGTTGTTCCCAATAATCTACAGTAGGCTCATGGTCAACTTTTCTTCCTTTTTTTAAATCTGGTGTAATCAAACAAATTTCTTTAGTAGATGCTACTGTGCTGTGAGGTAAAATACTGAAATATAGGTTAAAATAAATGTCATATATCTATTTAACGCCAATGTTTTTAGAATAAAAAAAAATATGAATATGGAAAGTACTTACAATTTTAAATTTCCTATTGCGTTTAATAACTTGATACTACGAATTTCCATAAAAATTTGACTTTCATCACCAAAAATCGCATTTTTCTTATCTTGCAGTGTGTTTAATTTTTCCAGTGCTTTTAGACATTGTGTTATAAGATTTTCACTTACTATTTTGGATGGTAATTTGTATTTAACTAATTTAGTTGTTTCTTTTACAATAGTTTTATCCACACGCGGTTTCTGTATTGTAATCTTTTGCGTTTTCTTCGTTTTGCCATTTTTCAGGTTCTTTTTCTTTACTTGTTTTGCTAAAGGTTTTACGGCTACCATTTTTGGAGCTATTTAAATTTAGTTTATTCAATTTTGAGGTTATTTCCTAAGTCACGAACGGCGACTTGTTGTGCTTACAATGTGGTCAACAATTATTCCGTCGTATGTCCTTAATTGTCAAATGTCAACTTGACAGTTCAGTTCGATATCTTCTCAATTCTAGTCAAAATGCATTAGGATTTTGAATATTGCTACAAATTTCTACCAATTAATGTGAACCTCAAGTCTAATATTATAAGAAAACGTTATTTTATAATTATTTTTTTCAATACACTAAAATAAAAAAAAGAACTATGTGGTACACATACTAACTAATTAAAAAATATATATATGATAATTTGATAATAATTAACTATAAGAAATATATTTCACGATTCACGGCGTAAACATCATTAAGCGTATAAGTGACTTACACGCTTCCGATGCTTTACTAGTGCCAAACTAACACAAGCATCAATGCGATGTGATGGCTTGTCACCAAATCCAGACCACTGTTGGTTTTGAAACACAGATCAAAGGGAATTTGTGGCCAGCGTTTGCGAAGTGTAATTCTCTAACTCTAGCTTATGAGCTCTCTGTCTCTGAGATACTCTTAAAGGCCTATTTTGATGATTGTGACGGCTTAGCAGCCTCCCCCTAAGCTCTGAGCCTATACAAACGTTTGGTTCTCATTTGGACGCTTGTGGGTGTTACTTAGTATGCTTTTGACATACAGGCGTGACATTTCGATGTCAAAATAGTTTCTGCTCTTGCGTTAAGTTTGACATATTTTTATTTTAATGAGAAGATGACAAAAATTTTTGTATATTTTTACTTTATTCTCACTCTAAGTTAAATAATCTCACCCATCACATTCACCTTCTAAGTTAAATAATTGAAATCTTATTAAATAATATTTAAATTATGTATTTATAAAAGGCTGGTTATATTTTTTGCCCATCGATTCAGTATGCAAATTATAAACACAGATATATACCGACATTAAAAATGACTGAAGAGTTCATAATTTTACGAATCAACAAAGATTGTGTATGCATTTAGCGGGTTTTCAAAATACTATTTTTAGCACTGCATGTACGTTGACTCATTTACCCCCTTTTTGAAATATTAAGTTTAGTGGCTAAGTACGACTTGACAGTTTTGAATATTTCACCTCATAACAAACTTTTTTGTGACTGACTAAATAAAACGGGCTATGGCGGTATCACTGCCACACCGCATTTTTGAGAGCGGGCGACAGACTAATCATCATAGACCACTTTTATACGCTGCACCGAATAATACAGAAGTCTACTTAAAACAAATAGTCCAGTTATGTAGATCCAACTTTGAGACAGAAGTCTCTTCAAATCTTGCTTGGATAGGCAGCGATTGCTAAGCTACGACAGATCTTTGCGTCCAAAGACAATACGACATTTTTTACCAATGTATGTTTATCAGTGATGTCATATGGGAGCAAAACGTGGTCGCTAGTTATGTAAATCCTGAGAAGGCTCAGGATTCATAAATTAACACACCAGTAGAAGAACAAAAAACAAAAGAATTCTCGGAAAATTGTTTAGTTGAGTTGGTAGCACAGGGCTCGTTGAGATCCAACAATGGGCACCAAAAGACTGATGAGATACATTTAAGGACCTCACATATACATTTAAGAGGCAATCTGAACCCATCTAACTTGTAGCCTTATTTCTTTATTGATATCATTTACTCATCATTATATCATTATTATTTTTAATCCTACAAACGAATACATCACTCTAGCTTTTTATACTTTTATAAAGAAAGTGGCTTAAGTATGTACTTTACTTTTAATATCTTTTGAGAAAAACAAATTATTTCTCTTTTTGACTTTTTAAATACCCATTTACACGTTGGACCTGGAGAATAGTTCACTTTTCTTATTTCTAGTTACATGCGTACCGGGAGTTATACTAATTTAACTTTTATTGTTGCTTGTGTTGACATTTAGAGTTCTTTCCTGACTTAAAAATAAATAAATCGAGACATTTATTTTGCAAGAAAATATTCGCATAATTATGCAAATAAATTAAAGGTCGTCAGGCTCGTAGGAAGCGTATGTCGCCTACGCTTGTTAAACCTACTGCTTCTTCTCTCAAATCTCATGATTTTTTTAATAATAATTTTAAACAAACCGAGTGATTATTAATGTAGTACATTAGTTTTGTAGTTATAAAATCTTTTTCGCTTTTAAAATATAATATAAAAATCAAGACTGATTTATTGTATGTTTTATGGATAGTTATGATAAAAAGCTTCTTTAGAGAAAGGCGTTGTGCTTGTAAACGTTTTTAGTATTATTTTATACAACACATTTACCAAAGAAAACTCTTTCAAGTAATTCCGATATTTTACTTAAATAAATAATAAAATAAAAAAAAAGCGCCTTAATTTTCGTGCTCTTACAATTTTGAAAAAGAATATAACAAATAATAAAAAAGTAGTTAATAAAAAAATTAAATCAGTTAGTTAATAAAAAAATAATTACAAATTTTAATAGGATATTTAATAGATGTTATTTACAGTTCTTATATCAATTTCTGTCTTTTTTTGGGTTTCATTTAATTATTTCTGGTGTGATTTTGTGGTTGCAATAACCCCTCTCAACGGAAGGTAAAGGCTTCTTCCATTCGACTATTGTTCTCTGCTTCTCGCAGCTAGTCGGTGCCTGCTATTATTATAATGTCGTTTACACAGCGCGCATTTGGCCTACCCCTTATTCTAAAGCCCGAAAGGCCTCTCCACGAGGTTGTATTCGTGGCCAACGGTTGTCGGTGAGACTTGCTATGTGTTCAACTCATCGCCATTTTAGCTTCTGCGAGTAACTTCGTGCGTCGATGTTTTCTCTCTTAAGTTTTCTCTCTTATGGCTGTAGGACGGATTTTTGGTATTTTCCTGATTTTCAGGATACTTCTCCCCATACTCCTTTGAGTGGTTATGATCTTATTTCTTAGTTTCCTTGAAAATTTTCGTATTTGACAGGCGTAGGTTAGTGAGTGGAGTATTGTGGCAGGTATTTATTACTTTACTTTTCAACCTAATGGACACGTCGCTTTTTAGAATTTCTTTGAGTTTCCAAAACTTTTTCCAAGTGTAGCGTACGTTAAAGCTCGATTATTGAGGTTAATAGATATTGTTATATGGTTCGTCATGACACTTGTATTTTCAAGTAGATTTCTAAACTTACATTACGACTTTCTTCATGTAGAGAACTTAACATTAGTTGTAGTTGGTTTGGGACTGTTTGTTAACATTTTTTAAATTAAATTATGAAATTTCCATTATGCAATCAGTATTTTTTAAAAATTTCTATATTTGGATAAGTTTATTACATTCAAGGTCGTATATAGATAGAATTTAATTTAAGATAGGGCAACGGTGTATACGTTTACAGGCACAGGTAAAACTTTCACTTAATCAGACACTGGTGACGATACGTAATAAAATAGGGTTCAAAATTTTAATATAGTGTATTGTCCCATTATAGTTAACCTCTTAGATATAGAGATAGGATATATCTACTTCTTCTAAGTAAAGGGTTAAAGCTTAGACTTTGAACGAAAATAATTCTGCCAACGTCACGTTAAATGGAAAGGACACGATAAAAATTGTACGGACAAAGAATTAATAAGAACAGAACATTATAATGCTTGTAATTTTTTACATGCATTATAATTATCCAATAAAAAGTCTGCACCATCACAACGTGATATACAAGAATTAGTAAATGTATTATATTTACTATTGTATATTTAATACATTTACTAAGATATTTACGTACAGCAAAACACCAATATAACCCTATCTATATCTAATAATATAATATTAATTTAGATTCACTTTTTAGACATTATGTGGTGAGTGGCAAAATTCAACGCCGGACTGGTTGAATCGCCGTATCATACCAGAGCGAGGAAATACGAGTACTTACTTACTTACTTACCCGCTCTTGAGTTGCATCACGTCGAGCACTATGATATAATAATAATATATTTTTTGTAAATAAATGTTTTAAATATACAAAAACAATTAAAGGGAAAGTTGAGGTATTATTTATATTTATTTATAAAAAATATATTTGTTAAACGTATTTTTTCTAAATTATACTGCAAAGTTTCAGTATTTTAAATAATTGTATCTAGGCACAGATTTTTAGGCTCTTTGTATTTCAAACTCATCTGAAGAATATTAAAAACGGAGTAAAAAACATTTACAATAAAGAGTGCACAATGGGCACAATACTTTTTGTTTGAATACAATCTGTTTTGAAATTTAAATTAAAAAATTGTTCGTAAAATATGAATGGTATAAGAGTGGTCCTTTGCAACGTCAAAGTAGTTGAGACCACGAGCGTAGTGTCCTATCATAATTAAATTATGAATTAAGTACTAAAAGGGAATAAATTATATCAAGGGAGGATAACAATTAAATCACATTTAATCAATTGGTTTTATAATAAATAAAGAAACATCATAAATATTATTATGTTAGTGAGTATAAGTCAATTAATTCTAAAATTGATTTCTGTTTAAATATAATAATGATTATTAATTTAACAGACTGTTTAAGAGTTATGTATTTAAATATAAGAACATTGAACAGTAGCCTTTGTCTATCACCTGAAGAATTGTGTATACTTTAAAAGCTTCAGCTTTCTTATTTTTACTTTATTTTTATTATAACTTAAAGTTAGGAGTATCGTAGCATAACACTGCCTAACCATACCAGGGAAGTGATTCAATTATTAACTAATGTAACAAATTAAATATAAATAAATATATTAGAGAAAAATAATAAAAATGTAGGTATGTAATTATACATTTATAAATATTTTTTATATTTTATCTAAAAACATTCAATATTTAGTTTACACACTTAAAATTTATTGTATGCATATTTTAAACTCTATCTTAAAACCTCCCAACTAATGATATTTAAATCTCATGCGGTATTTTTGCTGAGAGCAGCGGAAGCTAAAAGCTAAAGCCAAGGAAGTGAATCTAATCTAGACCACATTGAAAGTATAAAAGAGCTACTTCTCAATAAAATGATTTTTCCCGAAAGTTTTATGGGCGATTTTACCGATGCAAATCATATACACCATTTTTATTATAAGTAATTGTTAATCCAACATTTTTAAATAGTGATTCTGTCATGTAAAAAACTGATCGACCGCAAGTCGGTTTCGCCCACCGAAGCTTCAGTACCAATTTGAAGATTGTACATATGTATGTCGACAGGAAGACACCAAGGAATTGTAGACCTGGACAAAAAAATCCACATATATGTCTGCGTGTGTATGTGTGCACATGTGCGTGTGTGTTGTCAGGCGTGCGTGTGTGTGTGCAATTAATAATATATACAATGCTTACATTATTATTGTACAACAGATAAAGAAGGAAGTCGTGTCATAACTAGTGTATAGAGAAATGATAAGAAAGAGATTATAATTATTGATTTTGCCAATGTGAGATTGATGATTATTAATTTACATAAGGATTTTAAATTAATCTGGTTATAGATATGTACATCAAGAAAATTTAGAATATTAAAATAGTATGATGCATTTTTTTTCTGGTATGTATTTTTTTTTATGAAAAGACACGGCAAACGAGCGTACGGGTCACCTGATGGTAAGTGATCACCGTCGCCCACTACCCCGTGTAACACTAGAGGAGCTACGGGAGCGTTGCCGGTCTATAAGATGGATGGGCACCGGGGCCCGGCATCACCAATGAAAAACGCAGTGGCCACTACTTAACGCCAGTATTAAATGCCGAGGGTGGTAATAATCCGGTTGGGTCTGCCCATGCGTGTTGTCATTGCTGACAACGTGACTCTACCACACGTACTTTAGTCGCCTCTTACGACACCATCAGTACCCGGGTGATCCTATTCTAAGCCGAAATCACACGGCTGAAGTGTAATGTAATGGTATTTTCAATATTACAAAGTAAAGCTCAAGAACTCTACTTACGTTGGAAATAGAACGATATTTAGCATTACCAAGCATTACCAAGCATAAATGTTTCCTAATTTAGAGATTGAAGGTGTAAAGCTGACGAGAACACTGAAAATTGCCTGCAGTTAAACTAGAACTTCGACCGGAATAGCAAACAAATCCGTACTGTTTTAAACTTTCTCAGGTCTCGTGCACTATAATATACTTATATTTTACTGATACACCAAACATAGATAAGCTTTTATATGTTTCTCTCATACTTTTCATATTATGAATGTTTCTTTCGGAGGGTACTCACAGGGTATATCTGTCCGATATTTGTTCTTGGGTACGCGGGTCCGCAACCCCGCGACACTCGAGCCACCACTGCTATATTTCCGTGCAGTATATAAAAGTGTTGTCCTATCTTCCTCACCTTCTTTCCATTTCTACTTATCTTATTCCTACTTCCTAGTTTTTTTCCTATCTAGAGGTTTTGGAGGTTTGATGGCAGTCGCTTCATTTAAAAATCGCCATTCGCCACTTCAATGGAAAAAAATCAAAGGTGCTTTGTTACATCGCTGCTAAACGACGCGCATGCACCGTGCCGCCCTACACCATGCGTACATCGTCGGATCAAGTGGTGGTTGCTGAATGGATCCATGCAGACCGACTTCCTGGTAGAGGTAAAAAGTAGAAATCGACGACAAACACTGAGACTGCTCAGGATGTTTGGTATCCAGCTCATTCGGCAATCATTGCGGCAGGCGGGTGAGTTCTTGTCGTTTTTAAGGGAAGATGTGACATCGACAGGGTGACATGGTGGTGAAATCATAAGCAGGACGTAACTCGTGAAAAGAAGGCTGGTTTTCAGGAGTGGCAAAAACCCAACCTTCCTGAAGACAGACTGGAATACAGTAGCGAAACGTACCAGCAAAAGAGTTGTAGGCAGAGCCCGCAGTGAGAATTTATCACCATTAAATAAAAAACTTAAAACTTCGGAGGGGCAGAAACTCATATAAAAACTGGAAACTGCTCAGGATAAAGTGACGCAAGATATCGCAAAATGTATATTGCGTCAAAGATTCCCAGGGCTCGCTGCTCTGTCTGTCACGACTCACCCCTTAACCTCGGACTTGTTACCCCAATAGCCCTTGACAAAAACTCGCTATGGCCTTTGACGCATGAAGAAGGGAAAAGCGGTGTGATCTGACGATATTCCAGTCGAATCTTTACGCTTTCTTGTTGTGCTCATGCTTATTGTACCTTTTTAACCATATCTTGAATACTGCCATATAGCTATACCAGTAGCGACTTAGTTTCATTATCCATATTTACAAGAAATGGGCGGTGTTGAAAATTGTGATAGTTATATGGGCATAAAGCTTATTAGTCACACCCTAAAGCTCTTCATCACGCTCCGCCAAAAGTATACTGTTTTTGAGTCTCAATATGGAATTCAGCCAGGATCCAGTATTATTAACGTAATGTTTGCCCTCAAAACCTTAATGGCCTCCATTACCATACGGAAAAAAAGAGATGCATATAGCTTTTTCAGATTAGATTGACTGTGTGCCTCGTCATTATATCTGGTGGGCATTGCGGTCCTAAGGGATCCCTTAGACCTGTATGAGATTATTAGAGACATGTATCACAACTCTGCTTCTATAGTTAGGACTGTTGTTGGCCAGATTACAGTAGGGGTTGACCAGGGCTCAGCTCTTACTCCAATCTTATTCAATGTAGTGTTAGATACGTTTAAAGCTCAAGAGGCTTTCTATACGTTGTCGCCGGAATTTACGTATTCTTACGTTCTTGTACTGTGTATTATTCTGCCCTACTGCTCCTTCTTATTTGAAGGACAAGTTTAATATTATCGCTACACCGGGGAATGCGGTTCGATCATCACGTAATTTAACGCTACGTATTCCTATACATAAAACAAAAATATATGATCAGTCGTTTACAATTCAAGCAATAAAATTATATGGAATGACTTACCTGCTAATATTCGTCAGGTAAAATCATTGTTATCGTTTAAAAAGTCTGTAAAACATTATCTTGTTAACAAAATAACAACAGCTTAGACTATACTCTTATTTATGTTAAAATAATAGTTTATCTCTCTCGGTACGGTTATGGTATGTATATGGTATGAAAATATGTATGTGTATATATATATATATATATATATATATATATATATATATATATATATATATATATATATATATATATATATATATATATATATGTATTGAGATATGTATGAATGCATGTATATCTGTAAATATGTTTATGTATTAATATGTATATACCATTTATGTTATATAACATATACATTTGTTTTTTTTAAGTATATATTAGAATATTGTTAATTTTGTTGCTCTTTTACATTCTTTACTTCCACCACCTACCTGTTTATTTTAATATCGGTATCTTTTCGCCCTAAAGGTTATCTGGAAGAGATGGCTATTTAGCCATAAGATTGCCTTTTGTACATTGTCTCTTATAAGTTGTGAATCCCTGTCAGTTTGTTATGTATGTGGTGTACAAATAAAGTTATTAATGAATAAATTAATAAAAATACTGTCTCGGCTCACGTCCAAGATCAGCTTCCATGGCTGATGATGTACGCCGATAACAGAGCACTCATTGACGAGAACCGGATGATGCTAGAGCGTAATGTGAACCTCTGCAAGAGTACGCTTGAGAACAGCAGACCTGAATTGAGCACTGTCCATATAGGTTCTGAACCAGCTGTTACGTCGGAATAGTTCAGATATTTTGGATCTGTTATGCACAAGTCTGAAGGTATCGATTACGACGTCCATGGCCGGATAAGCGCTGCCTGGCTTAATTGGCGAATTGGCGATTGGCTAACGTCAGCAAATGCTGGCCAGTACTATATCGGCACACTCAGGAGCTTTACGTCACGAAAATGTAAATACTGAGCTAGATGTGTAGCGTAACGCGGTCTTATGTCATACATAACACGTATACTCGAGGTTGTCTTGGAGTTTATTACGTAGCGGCTAAGCTCCAGAATCCTCACCCAAGATGGCCACGTTGCGCGCTGGTCTAAGAACTATGTCGGACATGAGAGCTGAGGACGTCAAAGATCGTGCAAAGTGGAGTAGGTTAAGAAGGAAAGCAGATCAATGCCAAGAAGAGGAAGAAGAAATACATATATTATGTAAATAATACATAAATTTATGCAATTATATACTTTGATATTAATTCTTTCATTCACTTTATTTTAAAAATATATATAACAAAATATATGTTCTTTTATATTGTGATGGTATTAGGCCATGATCACATGATCTAAAGTATATTTGATTATAAAGACTTCCTGATGTAAGCTAAAGGGTAAAAAATTATTCAATGCGCTCATAACTAAAGCAGAGGACATAAATAAAAATTGAAGGTATGAAATATCTTATGAACTATAACAATAGTTTAACAGCTCAATTACAATAAATAATAAAATTTCACTTTCGACTGAAAGTTATTTAGCCTAACGGCCATTCAGAATAACATAAATATTAAGCATTTACAACATCTGATAAATAACCATAATAGTTTACCTAAACTGTAAAAAATAATGAAACACCGCTAAATGACTTTGGACCTTTATGAGCGTGTTTTTATGACATATAAAATTTTAAAATGATAAATTACAATACATCTGACAAATAATAAAAACAGTCCATCTATTCTATAAGGAGTAGTGAAAAACAAAAGTTGTTGAGCGTGATGAGCATTTTCCTATTTGTTTTTTTTTTTAATTTTAATTATATTTAAAATTTAAAGATCTGTAACATCTTATTAACAAACGTTAAAGTAGGTATTGTTACCTACATTACTATTATACAACGTTTAAATAAAATTATTAACTTTACTTAACTTAGCTTCAAGTTGTATCCCTAGCGTGGTAGGCAGAGAGACCGGAGCGCCAAAAGCTACGGTCTCTCGGCATACCTCTTTCGCCTCGTACATTTTCATCAACCTTTTCGTACATGCCCTCCGAGGGTTCCTCATGCTTTTTACGGAACCCTACTACACTATTGTAGATACTGTGTTTTCGAAGGTCAACCGAGTATTCCACCTTTTCCTCTTACCACTTAGTTTTCCTTCATAAATCTTTTTTGTCATTCTTTCTTAGCTTATTCACTATACGTGCCCAAACCACCTAGACACGTTCTTCTTTATTCTCACTGTGAAATCCACGATAGTACCTACCATTCTGTCTCTCTTCATTTGTATACGATTAGCTAAACTGATTCTATATATCCTACGATGAGATCGCATCTTCAAAGTCTAATCTTCTTTCATTCTTCTGCAATATCCACGTATGCCTGACGTATAAAAGCTTCGGTACCAATACTGCATTGGGTACGGCCAAAGTACAGCTGTGCTGATGTTTCGCCGTCTCAACTTAAGCTCATTAAATCATATTATTACGTAAGAGGAATAGTTCCTGACTGTTTAATTTAGTTTAGCTTATTGACTCAGCTACTACATGGCAGGGTAGGCAGAGGGAACTTAGAAATCTAATGTTAAGACACTCCGCACCACTTCTGTTCCCCACTTTCCGCTAAATTTTAGGCATTATGGGTCGAGTGGCAGAAATAAATGTCGCGCTTGCTTTGTTACCAGAGCGAAGAAATAAATCATTAAATTTTGAATTTAAAAATATTAAATATTTCATTTCCTCGAGTGGGGATTGAACCCACAACGTGTCGTTTACAGTGACACATTTGCGCCGCTCCACCACGACGGGCCTCAAGCATATTGACGTAGATAAAATTAAAAATAAAAAAAAAAACAAAAACTACTTAAAATTTATTAGACATATACACCATTGCTACTCCGATCTGAGTCTACAATGTGGTTCGATTCAACTAATACCTTATAACAAAAACGACAAAAAAGAAGGAAAGTGGGGGACTCGGTGCATTCGATATTAAAGGGTTCTCTCATTTATCCCTTACGATACACGACGCTGTGTGAGAGTAAAGAACATATTATTAGCGACATAAGGAAACATAACATAAGGAAAGCACTAACAAAACACTGTCTCTCACAATTAGCTTACTACTTCATATTTAAATTTCTTTAGAGCTCATCATGAGCGTGACTGTCTAATTTATTAAACGAAAATCTTCCTGGAACAAAAACATAAGAGGTCGCGTAACAGCCTCTGCGTGAGCTATTGTCTTGCTTATATGACTTAGGTCACGAGGGTATAAAATAGCCATGTGTTTGTTTTTCACAACTTTTAATTATTTACACATTTCGTTAAATGTCTCATGCTATGGCTGTGGATCCAATTAAATGGGCCAATAATTTGTCAACATACGTTATTACGCAAACGAAATTGATTCAGGTAAATAGAGACAATATATGATGTCTTTGCCATTATTTTTAAAAACATATATTGAACACACACACATGGAGAAATTTCTTTTTATAAATACGTAAATTTGTACGACTTCAATGGTTGCGTTTTTTTTCGTGCTTTAGTTACACTGCTACTTGGTTAATTTCAATAAGACATTTTGAAGTTAAAAGAGGTAGTAGATATAATTGGGAAATTCAACGGATATAGGTACCTAAATGTAATTTAACCTCCAATTATTTTTCCTTAATATTTATATTAATTGGTCACGTATCGTATTGCAATTCAACTTTATCCACTTTATCCATTCCATTATACATATATAGAAAATTTTTCTTGTCGCTTTCTTATTGGAAACATTTATCAAAGTAATTGGGCCTCCGAATACAACAATGGTTTTTAAAACTTTTATTTGTTTTTTATGCTTCTGTACTCACTTTTCTTATAAACGATATTAAACGATATACAAAGATCTGATATATTGATTATATTGATAAATATTATTATTATTGATCTGAAATATAAACATAATACTATTAAAATAATATCACTATTGTTTTTGGATTTTTATACGATTAAGTGGTGGTTTTATTTTCATTGGTTTATAAAAATAAAACAAATATCAGTTTAATTTTCCACCAAGAGGTAATCGTGTAAGTGGCCTATAGAGAAAAAGGAATTAGTTTAAGAATTGAATTTGACACTTTGAGATTGTTTAACGATTTTATTTTTATGTCATACGAATTTGTAATATTAAAATGATGTGATTTAAATTTTTTTCCGGTATGTAATGGTATTTTCATTATTACATTTTGTTTTCCTAATGGAGGAAATAGAATGGTGTAGATATTACCAAGCAGAAATGTTCCTTAATTTAGAGGTTGAAGGTGCCAAACTGAGGAGAAAACTGAAAATTGCCTGCGGTCGCAACTGAAAGTTTGACCGGAATAGCAAACACACCCGTACTGTTCTAAATTTTCTCAGGTGTCGTGCACAACAATATACTTATACTTCACTGGTACACCAAACATTGATAAGCTTTTGTAGTATGAATATATATATATATATATATATATATATATATATATATATATATATATATATATATATATATATATATATATATATTAGAAAAAGACGGCAAACGAAGGTAAGTGATCACCGTCGCCCACGGCCCCGAGTAACTCCAGAAAGGGCACCGGGGCCCGGCATTACCTGATGCGAAACGCAGTGGTTAAAGCCACCACTTAACGCCGGTCTTAAATGCCGGGGATGGCAATAACCCGGTCGAGTCTGCCCATGCGTGTTGCCATTACTGGCAATGTGACTCTACAACACGCACTTTAGTCGCCTCTTACGACACCATCAGTACCAGGGTGATCCTATTCTAAGCCGTAGTCACACGGCAAAGCTATATATATATAATAGTGAAAAACCGCTTTAATAAAAGTTGAGAGCGTGATGAGCAGTTTTTATATGTTTTTTTTTTTAATTTTATAAGTTATTGTATTTAAAGTTTAAAGCCAAACAATAATGGCCAGTGCAGCTAAACAATAATAAATACCGTTTTAAACGAAAATGTTTAATGTGTCAGGCATTTTTTAATTATAGAACTGGAATATGTGATGTAGAAATATAATAGTCTAGATAAATTATTAGAATTATTAAAATGTCGCTATAGCAAAACCCTGCTTATGGGGATATGAGTTTATATGACGTGAGAACACATGGGTAGATGTGTGGTCATATAGAGACGTTAGATCACGTGTGTTGATGTGAGACCATATATATTTTTCTATTTTTAAAGAGTTAATCCACACTCCAAAGAAAAATCCAAATTCAGTAAACGTGTAAAAATTTGACAATCAAAGGCGGATGTTTGACAGACCCCAAGATGCGTGGGTTTAAATCCCGTAACGTTCAAATTTTTATACATTTTCTTAATAAGTCTAGGCCATATATATGTCTTTTTTTTGATGTAACAATAAATCTATTTAAGTTTACGTATCTTTTTCACACAAAAAACTCGTTCTTGTACTTCACAACAATTATTTATTATTACCTGGACGTAAATGAGTACAACAACCATACAATGGTTTACGGTAATAGTAATTTTGATTAGGCTTATAACAATAGATTTTATATTAAATAGTCCATGGATACACTGTATATACTTGCATTCTGTTTTGATTTTCAAAGGAACCAAATCAGTCGTTAACAATCAGTCGTTAACCATTGCGTGTTCTAAAGCCCAATTTATATACATAAATATCTTTTGCTTTTTATTTAACGCAGTAAGGCATCCAGCCAATAAAAGAATAACAGTTAATATTATACTAAAGACATTTATAACATTACGCATTTAACATTAAAACTTAAAAGTAAGTCGAGAGCCTGGCATTTAACCAACTCTCGCTTTGTAGTTAAATTCAACCGGAATAAATTTAGCACAATGTACAGCCGCACCCTCAAGTAGAGCCTTTTCCGGCATAACACTTATGATATGGTCATTTAAAGAAAGAAAAACAAAAATAATAAAAAACAAAAAAGTAATTGGCTAAACAAAAGTCATCAGTATTCTTTTATTAACATTAAAAATCTTAGTTGAGGTCTGTCGTAGCGCAGCGGCACAAGCGTGTGTCTATAATCTATTTAAATATTTAATGTCTTCATTTATTCGCTCTAGTTTTAGACAAACGCGGCGTTGAGTTCCCCGCCAGTCCGCCACTCAACACGCAATGCCTCAAATTCGGCGGAAAGTGTGGAACGGAAGCGGATGTTTTAACGCCATGTGTGGAATACATCGCGAAGCTAAGAGTGAAGTTGGTTGATTTTAGATAGTAGAGATAACATTAAAAATATTTAATATAGTATGCTATTATTTTTTGGTCTGTTCTTTATTTCATTTTTATTGATATCTTTAAAAAAAATACCTAATGGCGAATATTTTCATGATAATCTAGCTAGGTCCTAAGATAACGATAAGTATTAAGTATTAATTAGTATACTTAGGATAGATTTATATCTCTTTGTGATAAACTCATATAGGGATGTTTCGATACCATCAAATTACTCATCAGTATCATAGTACTCAAATAATTTTTCGATACTAGATACGAGTACCTCTAATGCATCAATGTTATTATCGACGTTATGTCGTAATTCACATTACTAGTTGGTTAAATTGAGCTTTTAAATTTAAATCCTTATAGTTACATGACCAACACTCGAAATAGTTCTCTAAAGGACTGTTATAAAGTTCACAAAAAGAAAACGTTAGAGGTTCACTTACCTTGGTGTACCTTAATCCATTCCAAGCCGTTGCTCTGCAAATAAAACCTGCCGAAAAGTGCTAAATTTATACAATTCTATAGACAAAGGCGAGACACTATTAGTGCTTTAAATGTTTTGTCTGGTTTCTTCACAAAATAATCGATTGATGTAGATACACAACTAAGTTCATTTACAACCCAAGTTTATAAACAAAAATCTAATAACACCGCCGCTGAATAAAAATGTGCAGAAAAGTATATAGTCATGCTTCCTCGGATTACCTTATCCTTAATAATTTATTTGGACTTGTTTACGGAGTAACACAAGGCCAGCCTAAGCTTTTGAATAAAATTGCTGTTAGAGCGGAGTACAAATCGCAATCTTAACATTTTCTTGGCGTCTTAAATTAACGGCTATGCAAAAAAACAAGTCTGTTAAAACAAGCAAAACTTGATTATAAATATAATTAATTTTCTATAGGCATTATTAATTAAGTAATATCATATAATAAATAATTGTTTTTATTTTGTATCGCTTAAGCGTTATAATTTGCTGTACTACTAAATAAAAACAATAACTTTTTTAACAAGGCTGCCATTAATGGTGCCTATCAACGAGGATTGTAATTATTATGGATTTA